>VZSE01015150.1:1103118-1247569 GCA_013398275.1 Promerops cafer
GGAGGGGAGGGATGGATCCAGAGGGGCCTGGACAAGCTGCAGATGTGGGACTGGGCAAAGCTCGTGGGGCTGGAGAAGGTTCAGGGTGCTGGATCTGGGTCAGGGCTGTCCCCAGCACAGGCTGGGCAGGGAAAGGATTGAGAGCAGCCCTGAGGAGAAAGACTTGGGGGTGTTGGTGCAGGAGAAACTCAACATGACCCGGCCACGTGTGCTGGATCCTCAAATTCCCCCATGTCCTGGGCTGCATCAAAGGACTGTGGCCAGCAGGTCATGGAGGTGGCACAGGGTGCCCAGAGCAGCTGAGGCTGCCCCTGGATCCCTGGAAGTGTCCAAGGCCAGGCTGGACAGGGCTTGGAGCACCTGGGACAGTGGAAGATGTCCCTGCCATGGCAGGGGTGGCACTGGATGGGCTTTAAGGTCCCTTCAGCCCAAACTGTTCTGTGGTTCTGCTTCGCCTCGCTGCTGATCAAACAGAGCTATCCAAAAGCCATCAACAGAAGAGCACTGCCAGGCCCACTTCCTATTTGATTGCGTGGCCTATTTGCTTTTATAGCTATTTTTTTTATGGCTGTTTGCTCTTTTATTCCACTGAAGTACATCCACTCCATATGAAAAGCTGAAGCTGTGGCTGCTTTGAAAATTGTCTGCAAATATGAGCAAACATTGTTGCCTTCCTTCCTATAACTGTGTTTTATAGTTTATAAACTACTACAAACAGATAAATGGGACTGAGAGATAGAAAAAAAATTTTTCTGATTTGAAAGGCTTAACTCTAGCTTTTCTTGAAAAAAAAATAAAATGTGTTTCCTGGAGCTTGATGAAAACCCATGAAATTCACATCTTTTTGTAGAAACAAATAGAACACTGAATTAATTGTGCTAAAACCACAGTTTAATCAGTGGTTTTTAACTATGTTTCAGTATGCTAACTAGGAATACATACTTCAGTGGTAATAAAACAACTCACTTCAGGCTTGAAATCTTGATTTTGAGTGCAAAATCTGTTGGTGGCAGAAACAGCCATTTTTTTGGGGACAAACTATATTTGTTTTCTAATTATTTTCTCTTGTATTTCTTATACCTCAATTTACCAAAACTTTGATGTCATCTGCATATAAATACCTTCATGTTTGCAGCAAATTGGAGATGCTGAAAGAAGGCACTCATGGAACAGGCACAGGTTTGCACCTCTACAGCAGGCACAGGTTAAAGGGGAGACCCACATGCCAAAGCTGGAGTTTTTAGCTCTCTTTTACTAGGGATGAGAAAATAGAAATTTATTTATAAGTAAATTGTCAAAACAAAGCACTTAATATGTTGGCTTACACTGCAAGTCACTGATGCCCTTGGGCTAGCAGAATTTATAAGGACTTCATTGATTTTCTTCCCTCTTCTGACTCAATGCATATTTTATATAGATTATTTTTGGCTGCTTAGGCTGTTTTCTCAGAGTTGTTCATTTTCCAGGATAAATAGTGACGAGAGCGTTCCCTACTGCATATGAAAATAAAAGGCTTCTGTGCTCTGAATTTCAGAGTTAATTAACAGTGAGAAGATCTGGGAAAATTGAAATGAGCCTCAGGATGACAACTCCATGGAAAGCAAAAAGATCCAGGGGTGGGTCAAGAACCTGACTTGGGACTCAGTGGAAGCCTTTAAGTGACACAGAGGTGACAACGCTGACGTTCAGAGATCAGAAAATACAGAGGGAGATAACGTGGAAAAACAAAACAAGTGTTTCCACAAGTATTTAAAAGCTCACAGATCATAGATTTAACTGGCAAAAACAAGAGCAAATAAACAAATTCCATTAACTGAGGCTGAATGATTGTAAAACGACTTTTTTAATGAAAGCCTTCAGGAGACTGAGCTTCCAAAAGACCACCCAAACCTTCCTCTAAGGCCACTTGCTTTTAAGTAATGCTGCATTTTTAGGAGTCTAAACTCATTTGCTAGTTTAGACTCCTGACATTTCTAAATAAATAAACCACAACCTTTTTAGAACAAAAGAAGAAATTTTCATCCTTTTGTGGCTGTTGGGAAACCAACCTAAAAAGTTCCACAGGAGAAAACTGACTCTGAATACAGAAGTGAACTTGTTACAGAAGAAATTATCTGGTTCAAATCTTTTAAAGAATAGCATGAAAAAAGTTTTCTTACAGGGAAGTTAGGCAATGAGCAGTAGATGAGGAATTAAATTTAGTTTTCCAAGTGACAATTAATTTAATTTAAATACGAAGACAAAAGCCCTAAAAAAAATAAACTTCTCCAATATCTAATATTTCTTTCATCAATATTAATCTACAGTAATTTTTTATCTTTAATGTCTGAGTTTTTATCTGCCTCCCTATTGCATTTTTCTGCCATGTTGCAAAATGCAGTGTTTTGAAAATACATTAAATTATACAAGTGGACTTCAGAACAGTTTGAATGGGTTTTAAATATACTCTTGGCTGTATACAAATAATCATTGCAAAGATCTAGTTAAGAGAATTTTAGACGACTTACACCAACAAAACATGAAAACTGCTTCCATTCAAAAGCAAGTTTATCTGGAAAGCAAATAGAATTCTTATTTATTTAATTTATCTAGGCTTATTAGCAGATATGAATAGCATTCAAGAAAGTCACAAAAGCTTTAAGATTAAGGCAGACATGTTTTTGAAGTTGTTTTATACCTAGCCAGGGAGATAAAAGTTATGAAATTTCCTTTGACCAAACGAAAAATCAAAGACAATTTTTTTAAATATACAACCAGATTCAAAGAAGTTACCTGCAGTGATTCTATGATTGGGGAAAAATATATTTCTATTTTTGACTACTATTGTGTTTATGATATATTAACTTTTATTATTACCTGCAGTTTTCTTTGTGTGTGATATACATTTCCCATTTGCTGAAATGAGTGTTTCCAAACAAATTGGTAAGCCATGTTGAAATGTATTTATATTTTTTCTTCATAATTTTATATTCCATTATTCTTTAAGTTTGAAACTATCTATTTGAAACTATCTACTCACTTGCCAAGTGAGACAAGGCAAAGTACTGTTTTTAACACTCTAATGCACACTGCTGAAGGAAATCTGAGCAGAGTGGAAGACACTGATTTAATTACCTGTTCTTTGACTGAGAAATAAAATAATGTGCAGAGAAGTTAAACTGCTCCTTTTTTCTCCTGCAGAAAAACTTATCATGAATGCCTTTGGGTAGTTTTTTTTCCTCTGAGTTTGCTTTCTAAGGGGTTATATCTCCTTCCTTTTGTTAATATACTGACTTTAGGTAGATTATTGATAATCTCAGTGCATTCTTTTTTTTTTTTTTCAGTTAGAAAGCACGGGAAGTCTAAGATAATTATTTCACATCTTTCCTGCCTCCTGGCTGTGTTTAATTGTACTTTTAATTTTATCTCCATAAGCAGAGCCACGACGGTGGAGCCGATCTTGTGTAATGACTTATCTCTCGTGGCCACAAACCCAGCACTGGAGAAGGCAAGGAACTTCACGTGAAATCTTCTCCTTTCAGACTGAGGAGGTTTTTTTAATTAAATTTTCATGGTAGCAAAGAGTTCCCTCTCTTATCAAGGGTAGGGAGCAGAACTGAAACTCTCCCATCTGAACAGGGATCTGTGCTGCTTTGAAACGACATGAAACACATCCCCTCCTCTCACCTCCATCTCCTGATGAACACCCTTCATCAGCTCCTGTTCCCTTCATTTGCCCCTTGTCAACAGATCTGGGTGCCAGTCTCAGCCCTAGGTGGGACACTGGGGCACAGATGAACTGAGGGCCAGCCCTGAACCCGTGTGCCTTTCTTCTGAGGAGCCCTGTGGCAATCATCCCTACTTTAAATATCTCCCTTCCACTCGTGTTCTCACTTAGCAATTAGCCACAATGGCTTTAATAACCCCCACAAATTTTTGATGCACTCTCCTCTTTCCAAACGGCTTATGAGGCTCATTCTTTCTTTTTCAGAGTCTTTTCTATAGAAATAAAAGATACTGGATGGGCCTTTCTTTTTAAAAATTTCACAAAAATTAGCCTCAATTTCAGTTCATATTTATGGACAGTCAAAGACATTTGTAGCTACTTCCATACGTGTACTGTAGTTCATAAATTCAAATTAAATCTTTCCTGTAAAGCCACTTTAATCTTCATTCTCACCAGCAGGCATGAAAAGGCTGTGTCAAAATTTGTTAGATGCCCTCTTAGAACAAACAGCCAGCTCATAAATCCTAAACACTAGCTATAATCATAATAAAGGAAAATTGATGGCAAATGGGATGGAAAATTATCACATTGTATTATTGAAATTCTGCTAAGTTTTAATATTCAACTATAGTGTTTGAAGCTCAGTGCTGTCTGTTGTTGGGTAATGAGTAACAGCATTTGTTGTCTGAGTACAGTTTCTTCTAGATATTTGTGAAAGTTGTCTCAGACTGACCTAGAGAGGATTTTTATTGTTTTAGTCCCATATTTGCTTCCCTCTGCTCTGGAGAAAGCATCCAGCCACAACCTGCCAGCACAGTCACAGCCTGATTACAAACTGCAATTGGCAGAATTAAAGTAAAATGAAACTTAAATTCTACTTAAAGGAAGGCCAATAATGATTTTTTCTTCTTCTTCTAACTTAACCTTCTAATTTTTATCGGAACATCAGAACATTCCAAACTGTGCTGCACTATTATTGAGTAAATAGCTTTGTGGGAGTCCTGAGAAGGAAGCAGGGAATAAAGGAATAATTTCCCCAAGGCAATTATTTCCATTGTTTTCTCTCTCTGTGAGGCTTCCAGAGCCCACCACCAGTGCAGGACCCGTCCCTGATAAATCCTGCACTGCACTCTGCGGAGTCATTACGAATTAATGGCAAATCAGTGATCTTTGAGTTCCCTGACTCTTATTCTGAGAAGCATAAGGATTTATTTATTTGCATTCCCAGTAATCTGGTGAGATATAAAAAGTGCAGATGTCAAAAGCACACGGTTCTAAACTGGGCTTACATGTGTTAGATTTAGATAAGCCCACGGAATCACGGCACACTATTCCTCATATTTTTATGCAAATACATTTTATTTAGAGATTTAAAGCCATTTCAACTTGGTTTAATATGATTATTTCAAACTTTACCTCTGAAATATTTTATTGAGCCTGGCCTTTCATATTTTTTCCAGACAACTCCTTTTCTGATCTGCTGCACATCTATACCCCAGTCTGTAAATTAAGCACACACCACGATAACAATTTCCTATTTCTTAATATTCGTGTTCAGATTTTATTCCATTTATTTTAACTCAATTTCACACCTCTGTCAAATCTGTTCTAGTTAGTGACTTCTCTGCCTCATTTCTTTTGTCTTTCATAAAAGAATTTTGCTGCTGCCTGGGGAAGAAGAAGTTTCCCAAAGTTCCTCTCCAAGTCCAAGTTCTGCTCCTCTGCCATCTGGGTTCTGCTGCAACATTATATTTGTATTTTTTTTTGTAATGCACCTGAAAAGAAGGGAGAGCAGAAATCTCTTTGTGACCATGTGTTACAAAGTTTAGGTCAAGGCTGTCATACCTTGGACAAGTCCTTCCCACATTATTTTTTTAAAAGACATAAACACAGTACAATATTTCATTCATAAAACCTGTAAAAAAAGTCCAATTTCAGGTGTGAATAGAAATGCTATTTTTCCACCTAAAGGTGAATTTTACATCACAGATTCTCTCTCAATGCAGAGCTGGGTTCCTAGGCTTGATGACAGAGAGATTTGCATAAATATATTTGCATGTAGCACTGGGAGTTGCCAAAACTTGGAGTAAAACACACTCAGACCCAGAAATTGTTATTTTATGCAATTATAGGACACCTTCAAAGAGTGGGTTTACATTTACATCTATACACAACTACTGGAAAGCAAAATATAAATTAAAATACATGGATAAATAATCCCAGTAGAATCTACGTGTCATCACTTCCTACACAGGGAATAGAAAGCAATAAATATTGACTTTCATGAGAAAATCTGAGTTTCAAAAATCATTTCATCCCATTAAGAAGTTTAAGAACAGAAGGGAAAAATGTGCCCATAAAGTCTTTACCCGAGGAGAAATTTGCAAGTATTTCCAAAACTACGTGAAGAGAATAAATTATTCACAGAAAAAGTCAGTTTTGCTGATGACTTTCAAAAGACTGTCATGGTTCATAACCTGGTGTCCCTGCAGCATGGGGGTACCTTTAAACACACTTCACAAATTGCAATGCCAGGCAGGAAATGTCAATGTTAATTACGGATTATTTGAAGAGTCAATCATATAATTATATTGTTAAAAAAAAATTACCTTTAAACATTACTGGTTTTGTCATTGTTGGGAATTACCAAGGCTTCCAGTTAAGGAATCATTTTGGTAGAACCTACAGGAACTTACAGGAACCTCTGAACTGCAGAAAGAGTCCAATCAACTTAGTAAAAGTTTATTTCCTTATTGAGATTTTCCTTTTGGAGACACTAGAAGACAGGACACACTTCAAAATTGCTTCCTTCCTTTTTTTTTTTTTGGCCTTGAGAAACAAATTAAGAAGGAAAAAAAATAGAAATAAAAACAAAGAGTAAAGAACAAAATCCAAACCACTGGAACATTAAGACTTACACTTATATAGAATCTTCTCCCAAATACCATTTTTTATGAATTACTAAAATGCCAGTCTGGAAATGGACACGCAGAGAAGTTGTGAATCATTATTCTCCATACTAGTCAAGATCAGAATAGGGATTGAAAGTGAATAGTTCCATTTACCTTCATTATCATTCTTAAATCATGAGTCCATATATGATACAGTTCTGTATAAAAAAGATTCACTGAAGGGAGAAGCAAATAAATTTTAAGATTTAAAAGAATTGAGGTAATTTTCATTGCCACCACAAGTTCTACTATGATCACAATCAAATCCATGAGTATTGAGCTTAGTGTCATCCATCTTCCTCTCTGGTTCTCCCTCTCAAATACTGAAAAATAAATAAATAAATGAATCAAGCCTCCAGCCCCTCAGTAAACGTTGGGAAAGAATAAAGAAAAAAGACATTCTGTTCTGTATCTCAACTCATTAGCAGCCAATGAAGCAGAGAATAACAGCAGTCCAGAAGGAAATAGTGGATGATGCAGCTGAGAAAGGGCAGCAAATGAAGACAGATAATGGGTGTAATGAGCCAACAGGGGAATTTCCAGGTTGTACCTTTGAATTCTCACTCAGCTCCAGATGTTTCTTCCCATTTTCTCATCTAATGAAAGACATGGAGAGATTTTTTTTTTTTAACACTTGTTTTCTCATTCTCATTTCAGAGACACAACAGCCTGGATTATCTTTACAGCTATGCTTGTCATAATAAATCCTTACAATTATTCTGGTCAACAATGAATTAAGATCTCTGGCACTTAAAGTAATATTTTCTTCAGAGAATGAGCAAATGGACTGACCTCTTCTGTGGAAGCTAATAGGAAGCATGTGCAAGGAGAGTTTTTGGGCAACAGACCACATAAAATAACTTGAAAAACTTACACTGAAATGAATTATAGGCTGTAAGAAGTAACTCAATGTAACCACTACTGATATCAGTGTTAGTGTCACAAGATAACATTCAGAATTATATTTCCATCCCAAATCTTTTTAAGGACTGAATATACTCCAAATACACCTCCTTGGCCATAAAGAAAGGGACATGAAGAGTGGAAATAAGCATCAGGACAGCAAGACTCTCTGCATGTGCTAAAATTTTGTCTTGGCTTTAAACCAGAATAAGTTGGGTTCTCCCTCTGGAATTAATCTTTCAGATCTTGGCCACCAATTTTGAGCTGCAAAAAAAATGCAACAAATTCTCAAAAGTGTTCTTATGTCTAAACCATTTTTATATATTATTGAAATTTAGGCATTGGAACTTAGTTGGGAAAATAAAGTGATTTGTGTAAGCATTTAATTTTTGGTTTCTTATCTGTTAGATATGGCTTTAATGCTTCTACTGGCTCTTTTCAGAAAATTTTCTATGTGAAGGTTGCAGCCACAGACAGGGGATCACTCCTCTACCTAGTCAAGATATCCTAATATATTTGGGATAGAAGTGGAAAAAACAGGTCAATCCAGACCCAGCTTATATTTTAGTCACTTCTACATCTTGTAGTCCCCATTCAGATATTTTGAAGCAGTTAATGGTGCCACCTGCTCTTTGGGTGTTCACCATGGAACACTTAATTTAATGAATCACAAAAATTACTCCCAAAATAAGTGTTGTATAGACAGAAAAGCCTGAAGTTCACAGCCAGCACAGAATGGAGATTATTACTATTTTACTTACAACGAGATGTGAACAAGGCCTTGCATTATTTTCTCTGAAGAGTAATGAAGGTATAACCAAACACAAACACTGTCATTCCTCAGTTAATCTCTGTGCATACCATCCACGGGTTGAAAGGCACTTAGAGAACACAGACCTACATTTCAACAAATATTTCAAGAGGACAGAAGTGGTTAAATCATAGATTTGCAGAATGGTTTGGGTCAGAAGGGATCATAAAGCTCATTTCATTCCAACACCTTTGCCATGGGTAGGGGCACCTTTCACCAGACCAGGTTCTCCAAACCCTGTCCAGCCTGGCCTGGAACACCTCCAGGGATGAACATATAATATATAAATGTACATCAAAATAAGTGAGATTTTTCATGTCTTAAACGAATCATCAGGATGCAGTTTCTCTAAGGTTTTATTTTAATCCTTGTCATATTTCTATATCTTCCTCTGACAAAAATATTAAATATCAGCTTCTCCCTCATCCTACATACTATTTTGTGGGAAACAGCAATTACTCTTTCTCTAACAGTAAAAGAACTGGCAAAATATTCCTGGTACCAGCCAACATTTCAAGTGGAATTTTTCTGTGTTTGAGGGAGACATGTTATATGTGACATACTACAGCTGGCAAGTGATAGGATTTTCAGACTTAAAAACTGTCCTTCTGTTCATTGCTTTAAGTATAACTCTTAGACAAAATTAATTATATGCCTTTGTCTTTATATCGTAACTTTTCTCTGCCATTCCTAAGCAGTAGCCTCAAGACCATTCTCAGTGTAAAAATCCCAAATTGTGTGTTCAATTGCAAGTGCAACATAAACCTTAAAGGCAGCCATATAATTATTGCCATAAGCTCATCTTTATGTCAGCTTAGCATTTGCCAGGGAACAACTTAAGAGTTATTTTTAGGCATTTAAACAGGGACACATCTGGCGTGGGGTGTTCATTAATGAAGTGTGTTAAAACTGGTAAGACATTGCTGATATCAACAGAGGAAAACGTTGAGAATCTGGAACATTTGGCCTGGTGTTTTTATGTGCTGCTTTGAGTGCTAAGTGTTAATAACCATGAATCAAAACCCGCAGAATGTTCTTTTTGTAGTACCGGCTGTAACCTAACAAACTTTTAAGGTGTCAACGCAAATTTCTGGCTTCAAATTAAGTAAATTCAAGCATTTAGACGTAATTCTAGAATGGTACCTCATGCATGAGCTTTGTTTGGTGTCATGCACTGTTACAGAGATGGTCTGGAAATAATTAATTGCTAGACAATCCATTTTTAAACCTATTGGCTGATTATACAAATCCTGATATGATTTTACAAGAATAATTCTCTAAAATATCATTGTAGATAAAATACAGCTTTAACCAGCATCCCCTGTTTTAAATTGGCTGTAGAAAATTTATGTACATAGTACTTTGGATCACTCTAACTTGGAAGAAATCTTGTTTGTAATATACTTTCAGAGAAAGCCTTTGAAGACACATAATCCAGCAGAATGTGCCCCTGACTGTGCTTTATATGTAAATTTGTCTTCCTCTTTTGCCCTTTATTTCTTACTGCAGTAAAATCAAGTGTTTCATGTATGAGAACTCACACAGAAAAAAATAAAATCAAAAGTAGTTCAATAAATATGCAACAATTCAGTGGCATAAAGGATGCTGGATTTAGGGAAGATAAGAGAATGCTGGACAATTAGATTTTGGGTAAGTAAAAGAAATTTTTTTGAAACTATGCTTCTAATTTACTTAATATTGTCTCTTTGATATTTCCCATCTGTCTTGAATAGCACAAGGGGGTGACCTCAAAGAGAACTCTTCCATCACTGTTCATAATTTGTCAGACTAAAATGAGAGTTTTCTCCACAATTTCCATGATATGAAGAGAGAAAATGTTGCATCAGAAGCTTAAAGCTTATTGAGGCAGGGCGATGATGAAACATGGCAGTCTAATAAATACAACTTTATTTCCTGGTCTGGTGAGATCCCCCCCATTTTCCACAATTTTCTTTCATAAAGAACCCCACGTGAAATCCTCTGGCAGAAAGTGGATCAAATGTAACACTGAGTATGCCCTAGAACTTATAAGTTTCTAAAATTATTTGAGCATCTGGACAGTCAGCACCACCCAGGAAAACAGAACATAATGGGTCACATTCTAGAATTCTAGAGAAAGTTGGGAAGACAATCCCTGGCTCCGTCCTGGCAGATGGAAGGGTTACAGGTTGCAGGACTTTCCACCTCTGGAGACATTTAAAAGCAAGTGAGATGCTCCTTTCATTACTTAACAGTTTGGACCACAGCAGGGAGGTACCTATAAACCCACAAGACCAATTTCAGGAATGCCAAGATAAAGAAGTAAGGAAAGCCTAATTTTGATGCACTTGAAGTTCACTGTCTACGGGAGATTGAATCCCCACTTATTTCACCTCAGATATATCCACTAACCTCATCCACAGATCATGTCCTTAATTCTACAAAGAGTCCTGATTTATTTTCCTTCAAAGCTAAAATTATAGCAAACATCTACATGATATAAGAACGAAAAGTAAATACTGAATAAATGTTGAGAGGAAGAAGGTCTGAGACACCAGAGCAACAGATGTGATGTTTTTAATTTGCTGAGGTCCACCAGAGGATGTTCCTTGAAATTCTTAGTAGCAGAAGGAAGTTATTTCAGGTCTCTGGAGGAAATTGCTTAATTCATTTTCATGACATTTAGTGTCATACTCCTGCTGAGAAATACACATTTTTTTGGAAGGAAATAATTCATTAAAGCAAAGAGTATAATGTAATTCTCTGCTTCCAGAGTTTTTGTACAGAGACAAATCCAAATCCTGGTACTTCTCAGGCAAAATATATATAGATCTGTGTTTTGGCTAACAGCAAGAGAGACATTGGCTGTGCCTGGTACTTCTGCAGCCAGTCTTGGAGTTTTCCAACTGGAATTGATACTGACTTGTGCTTGGCTGTAGTGTGGACAACATGCTCTCAAGAAGGCCTGGAAAAGAGAAACAAGGCTTCATGCAAGTAGCAGGAGAGGTTCCTGTCCAGGGAAAGAGTTCCCTATGAAACAAAATCCAGAGTCTTCATTAGCAAAACCATCAGGATCAGTTTAATCATGTGATCAGCACTGGTCCTGGCACAGAATCCAGGGCAGGCTGACAAAAAGTGACATATCTCAGTACTACCAACTGCAGGGCCAAGATACTTGAGACAAAATTTTGCAGCATATGCCAGAACAGAGTTTAAAACTCTCAAAGAGTCTAGATTCCATTGCATCAGCACAAGAGCAGAAAGCACAACATGATGCACAAAGAGGAATTAAAATCCTCTTTCTTAGCAATCTGAGTCTTCTCCAGGGTAAAGCCACCCGTAAATAGTTTTCACCTGGTATCTACTTTTGAAACTGCTGTGAACTCTTGAGTACCTGGTCTTTTTGAAAACACCACTCTCTTTGAGCTCCCAAACAGCAAGGCAGCACTTTCCCAGGGATCAGTCAGATACTTAAAAGGCTTGAACATCAGTGAAAACCTAAATGGAAGTTTTGCTGCAGGGCAGTCCACAGTGCTTGTTAGGACAGTCTGCTGCGAGGGGTGTGTGCCTTGATGATAAATAAACCTGTCTCGTGGTTATCTGCCACTGACAGCAGAGGTTCAGCCCTGTTCTTGAATCCCTGCCCCTGTGTTGGAGCTGACAATTGACTGACTGCAGTTAATTGGTTAAAGATGGCAAACTGCAAGGAGCTGTTGTTTGTGTCCCTAGGGGCTTTTGATCCCATGGCTTTATCACAGCAATTCCTCCTGCAGCCTGCAAAATAGGCCTCCAGTGCCTTCCAGATGCAACTGATATTGCTAAGATCCCAGAAGTCCTGCTCAGACAGTGAAACAAAGAGACTTTGCACTTTCAGACTCCGTGTGAGTTTTCTGAGGATGTACAAAAGCCAGAGGTTTCAGGAAAATAAGATTTAGAAACTCCCTACAGCAGATCGAGTAGATTGAGACTGTTGTGCATTCAAATGCTACTAATAGAATTGTTTATATTTCTTCCCTACACTTTGAAAACACTGCAGTCAAAAATTTAAAATAAAAAAATAATAAAAGAGCTTTCCAGCTCCATACCAAGATTTTTAGCTATTCACTTTCTGCCCATGGAGACAAAGCCAGTCTTGTAAACAACTAGGCTATAATCCAAAGCCAGAAATCAAGACTCATTTTATTACATTTCTTTCCCTCAAAATTTTGAAAGAATGTTTATCTTGGTGTGATTCAGAGATGAGCATTTCTCAGAAGTATTTTTTTTTCCCCTAGGAAATGGGTTTGCTTTTTGAAAGGAGCCCAGACCATTAGCAGTGTCTTTAGCAACCTTGTGTTTTCTCTCACAAGCTTCCCCACACTCTGGCTGGAACTGCTTTTGTGTGGATAATCTTATAAAAACAATGATGGTAACAGTGTATATATAATTCCAACAATTAAGCCACTGCAATGAGGGGAGAATAATGTCCCTGTGTGTTAAATCATATTTGCAGTTTGGGTACTGTCCTGCATAATATATCTGAATGGTGCAGTGTTTTGTCTGCCATAAATAGCAGCTTTTACTTTCTTTGCAATTCCACTATATCAGCCCTGCACTAGGATAAACAACACACCATAAAAGAGCAGAAGGCACAGTTAAGATAGAATCATTATGCAAATAGGTTATGGCATGCTTTATATGAGAACAGCTTCCCTAAAGAGACCTAATGGGATGACTGACCTATAAAGCATTTAATTTGTTGTTAGCATTTCATTTAATTGTCTTTCAGTTCCTCTAGGAATAAAACTTTTAATTGTAAAAACTTCCAAATGACATAATGGTTGATTTCTCTTTCTGTAACTAACAGGTTCCTCTCATAGTAAAAATAGCTTGCAGTGATTTCCAACTGTAATTTTTAAATTCTGGTATAATTCTGGCGCAAAAGTTTGGACGTTAAACTTCATCTGACAAAACTCTATTAGAAGAATGTTATTCTAGAAATGTTAATGAGAGGCATCTTGAAGAAAGACTATATATCTTGATATACAGGTATACAACAGATGATCAATTTTTCTCACTTTTGACCTTTGAGTGGTAGACTCAGGATCCATAGTCCTAACAGGATTGATTATTGTGTGAAGGTTACATACAATAGGGGGTAAATAGAATATATCAATAAATCTTCATTTTCTTTGGCCAACTACTAAAGGAGATTTAAAATCCTCACCAAAAAAAAAAAAGAAAAAAAAATCCAATGGCATGTAGTATTAATTATCAAGTGTAAGTAAAGGGGACTATATAAATACCATATTCTGAGATTTATTGCTTTTTTCAATAAAAGCCTTCAGGTAGGTTTACAAAGATAAATTGAATTTTTTTCATAGAGAAGGAAATGTTATGTCTCCAAAGGCAGACCTGGAGGCACCTTGTAGGATGTGAGAAAGCAAGAGGTCATTGCTGTTGGGAATTTGGTTTTAGTTTGGGAGTTTTTTGAATGATCAACATGCCCAGAAATATGCCCTGTCAGGCAAGGCTGTTCACAGCACCTCGGGTTGCATGAGCAAGGGAAAAGCCACAAAGATCAGGGAATGTGATGCTTCCAGCCCATTTGACACTCGTCAGGCCACACCTGGAATACTTTATCCAGTTTCAGAGAGACAATAAAACATGGAAAAGGTGCAGCAGAGACACACCAAGATAATCAGACTTTAGGGGGGCTTGGCATGTCAGAGGAGGATGAAGCAATTTTTTGCTCATCCCAGAGCAGAGAAGGCCCAGGGGAAAACCAGTCCCAAACTCCCAGTACCGAGGAGGCAACTACAGAAAGGAGGGAGAACAAGAGGGAATGGACCTCAGTGGCTTCAGGGGAAATATTGGTCTGGAATAAGAAACCAGTTTGTTGCAAGTAACAACAATCCTGGAATAAGTTGCAGAGAAGTGTGGAGTCTTCCCTGCTGGAAATATTCCTGCCTCAGCCTGACAGGGATAACCTTTCAACAGAAGGTTGGACCAGATGGGCCTCAGAGATGCCTCCCAACCTCGATTTTCCTCTCATTCTAAAAATGCCTGGTGTTCTGCTGTGACATTTCTTCCTACCCAGCCTTTTATAAAACACAAATTCTTGTCTGAAATTTGTACTCAATTTCACAATCTTGTATCATGTTATTAATTTGATTATTAAAAGGAACCACCTTTCTACAAATTGAATAAATGAAAACTCTTCATCCTTCAGTCAAACATTTTGTAGCTAATTCTACTGATTAAGATATGACAAAGACAAGAACTGCTAATGAGGTATGGATTTTGATGGATATATTTTAGATTAATGGATATGTTTTAGTTGTTGCTCCAGAGAATATTAAATCTAAACAGAAACATAAAGAGAAACATATTTTAAAAGGTCAGAGCAAAAGATTCCAATTCTAACCTCAAGCAAGAAAAAAAAAAAACAACCCCAATGGTATTTTTATGAAGGCTTTTCCTAATTCTAAAATAATGATATAAAATTGCATAGAAATACACACAATCTTTAAAAAAAAAAAGAAGCTTTTAGTATTCTGTTGGCATTCTTTCCCAGGAAGCTGTGAAACTCATGCATTTTCATTTAGATGCTTCCATCTTAACCTTTCATGTCATTGCACCCTTAAGCAAAAGTCTCTAATGTATATTATTTCAGCCATTAATTTCCCATTTCTAGTGTTACTATACCTCAAAATGACTCACTGTGGCCAATTCTTAAATATTTTGTGCAGCATAATACCATGCTCAACAAGCAATTCAATCAAAGAAAAAATGAAAAAGGTTAAACTCCAGAAACATCACAAGCTTATCAACCTACTCTTTTCTAATTATATGAAAAATTTTGGAACAAAACAAAAGAAATCAAAATAAAACAACACCTTTTTTTAAATCTACAAACCTTACCCACATTTTAGAATTAATACTCATTTCTGAAAGCAAGGCTAAAACACACACATTGCTTTTCATAATCTAATTTAAAAGGCTAACTTAAGGAAGAGAAGATAACTTAAATGAAAAAGAAGAGACACTGAACTGATGATGCTGAGAATAAATATAGAGTTCCCAGCAATGGGTGAAATGAACAGTAAAATTTCTTAGAGATGTTATCAAAAACACTAACAGGCCTCAAAATATACCAGATGTAAATTCTTGTCACACTTCTGGACTTCAAGTGCTGAGGACAGTGACAGTTGCAGTTATTTACTTAGAAGGTAAAACAGAAAGCAGAGTGAAGAAGGCAACATGTAGGATTTGTAACATGGTTGAAGAGTGAAAAAATAGAAATGCATAGTTTCTTTTTTTATATAACAACTTTCAGAGTTTAACAATGGAGATAATTTTATCTAAAATTGTTGTTTCTCTACAATTTTACAAGAAATGGTGTTTAGGGGTGTTAATATTGAATTAAAAATCTCTCAAATTGTACTTGTGGCCCTGGAAACACAGAGGTTTACCAGGTAGTGAAGGGTAACCATTGCTGATGTGATGCCAATCATCACATTAAAATTATCTATTTCTATGTCTTACTTTCACAGAAAGGGAAAGGATTGGCTGATTAAGAAAATAATGGAGAATTAGAAGAGATGCTTACAAAAACTAGCTGTATCCAGTTGGAATGCACTGAATCAATGCTATCCACACACAGATTTAATGTTAGCAAATATAACTTCCTCCTGGAACTGTTTTTGTTATAGAACCTTACGCATTTCACAGTGGAATGAGTGGAAAATCACATTTGTTTAACTTCTCTAATTCAGAAGTTTTTCTTCAGAATAAAGCCACGCTCAGCTCTGCACAGATTAATGCTCCTACACTGATTTATATTCCAGTCCCTCAGTGGAGCATCTGTTACATTTCTCCACATCATATGTGTGCTAGGCAGAGAGCCTCGGGGCTTTTAACTATAACAAATCCAGAGTTGATTTTCCAAGCCTCTTTCTACTGAGGCAGTTTTCCATTTCACAACAACTTCCTCTTGGATTTATGTCCTTTAAAATGTATTTGCCCTCTACTAATCAAGGATGTTTGGAAATCTCTCTGATTGCTTTCCCCATGATCATCATCTCTACTGTCCCCTCAGATAACCCTGCTTAGTTCAACTGTCTCAGACATTCATAATGTTGCAGGATACGGCCCAGTTTTGCCACAAAAATTCTGCACTCTCCTAATTCTGCTTTCACAGCTTTAAATAAGTGATGTTTTTCAAGTTAGTATCACTTCTGTTCAAGCAAAAGAAAGGACAGAGAGATTGAGAACTAAGCCTCCTTCCAGGTCACTGCTTGAATTATTTCCATAGCTGGATATTTTAGTCTGTGTATTATTTGTCAGAAGTTAACCAGAATGAATATTTTATAGCACAAAAGGACCTAGCACTGTGTATGACAGCAAAGAGTGTCAAAACTCCATAGCATTTGTTTTTATATGTGAGGAAACAGATCTCTTGTGTAGGAACTGTAAAAGCTCCTTCACCAAGGCTCCTCTCTTAGGAGCTGATTTGAGACAGGGTAATGAACTTATGAGGAACTCCAGGCTGCATAAAATCAATTCCCAGCTACAAATGTGAGACATTGTTCTTTGGGATTTGCACTCGGAGATCAACGTACAATTTTCCTGTGAAAAGAACAAAAAACACACTAATTGATAAATCTCACCCACTGTTCCTAACCTAGACCTAGAACAGATCACTCAATATAAGGGTGAACAGCATGTAAAAAAAACCCCAAAGCTATGTCATGTTTGATTTTCTAATAGATTTCAGGCTTTTTTTTCTTATTATATTTTCTTGATTTCATATGTTCTTACAGATATTCAGTCACGGCTGTTTTGTAAATACAAATGGGAGCTAACACTGCAAACTAACAGTGAGCTGACTAATATATACAGTGAAATAACACTACAGTCAAAACACAGGCAGGTCATGCTTCACCATACAATATTTGGTCTAGAATTTAATCTCTTGAAAGTTTATGTATAAACTGCAATCAAGCATCATTCCTTCCATTGGATCATTTTTCACATCTTCCTGCAAGCAGTGCTCTCTCACAAACCACTTGGAAAGCTGCCAGACACCCACGGTATTTTCTGTGTGAATACAGATGCAGCGTTTCAGTCATGATCCAGAAACTTATTGAGAAATAAGAATTTACAAAGGGAAAGGATTGCAGCATCAGTCCTGCAGGTTTTAGTTCAATTTACAGCCTCCAGCAGATGTTCACACATTTCAGAGGTGTGTGGTTCGTCTCTCATGAGTTCTTTCATGAATTATTCTGTGATCCAGCAAAGGCTTCTTGAGACATGAATACGAGAAGAGCTATCACAGTCACAGAAATCTACAAATCTGCAAAACACTTATTAAGAAGTGCTGTCATTATTACAATAAACCCTTCCCTTTTACTATTACTTCTGATTATTCCCTTTCAAAAGCAAGGGACAGACATTCTCAACAGGCTGAGTATTCCACTTGCAGGAGGANGTTTTAGTTCAATTTACAGGCTCCAGCAGATGTTCAGGCTGCGACATTTCAGAGGTGTGTGGTTCGTCTCTCATGAGTTCTTTCATGAATTATTCTGTGATCCAGCAAAGGCTTCTTGAGACATGAATACGAGAAGAGCTATCACAGTCACAGAAATCTACAAATCTGCAAAACACTTATTAAGAAGTGCTGTCATTATTACAATAAACCCTTCCCTTTTACTATTACTTCTGATTATTCCCTTTCAAAAGCAAGGGACAGACATTCTCAACAGGCTGAGTATTCCACTTGCAGGAGGACTCAGACACTTTGTGAAAAGATGTCTGTGAGTTATTTAAATCATGCAGGGGATGGATGGATGGATGGATGGATGGATGGATGGATGGATGGATGGATGGATGGATGGATGGAGATTNGATGGATGGATGGATGGATGGATGGATGGATGGATGGATGGATGGAGATTGCATTACTGGCAAACAAATGTTTTGATTTATATGGTCAGGATAACAGGCTAACAAAAAAGTCAAATTTACATTTGCTGGCATGGTATTGTGTAAAATAAAGATGAAAAGTCAGTTTTTAGAATGAATATTGCTAGAATCTGCTTACCATGGGTTAAAGTGTAAGGTTAAATTTCTGTGATTCTACAGAAAATTCATCTGATTCTGAGCTGTAGCCAATATGCATAACACTATTAAGGGACCATAAAATGAATCACAAAATTTATTTTCTTTATTAAAAGAATGTAAAATGAAAAGTTAACTTTCAGCCTTTTTCCTATTAACTCAATGTATGGAAGAATAGTCCAAAAGCATATAAGAACAAGAAATTCCTTGCCATGTTTTGCTGGCAAGAAAGGAAAAATAATAGTAAGAGGGAAATGCTAAAATACAAATACTGTTTTAATAGTCTGAAGATGAAAGATTTAATATATTTCCCTGTTTCACGAAGTGTGTTTTAGCACTTAGAGGAGAATAACAAATTTTTTATAACTCAGCCTGAAACCTCATGCCCTAGGAATGCAGTTAATGATAGAAACTAATAAGCTGAAATATAAACCAAAAATTTTGAAATCCGGTCACCTTTGAGCTGCAAAGGAATTTGCAAGACTAAACTTTGGGTTCCTTTTTGAAGTATTCCCGCATTTCAACGAAGAGATAAAGATCCGTATTCTAAACACAAATTCAGAATAAAGCTTTTTCAAATTGTGGTGCTGAAGTGTCCTCTGCAGCAGGTGAGCCATGGCCGTCCTCATGTGCTGGAATCAGCCACCAACGAGCTGCAGTGACCTGGGAGGCACAGGAGGATGGACAAGGTACAAATGTTGCTGTGTCCACCTCCAGAAATTGGATCTTACTCTTAATAACATGATTAGATTATTCTTATCGTGGCAGAGCTACACAGAAAAGCAGAATGGCACTTGATGGCTACAAAGAAAACAAGGGAGAACATCAGAAGTTAAAGGAAACTTCTAAATGTGACCTCCAGTGCCCTTCTGTGGGCTTGGATGTGCCCATCACTTATATGCCACTACCTAAAAATGTAAAAGCTATATTGGGATGAGGCTAGAAGGGTGAAATATTAGCTGGGAAAATGACAATGTTCTTTGTTGGTGATTTATTCTAGCTTCAGTTAATGTGTTTTCTTAAGCTTTTGGATAGTGTCATCTTCATTCTCAATTGTTAAGTTTCAGACATGCAGCTATATTATTAAAAATTCCTTTTGATAGAATTAGACTATCATTACCAGGTAATGAGAAGAACATTACTGACTTTCTGAGGAATTATGTCTTCCAGGATTTTCATCTAAATTAAACTTTGGTCTGACTTAAAAGAATAAATTGTCTCTGAAGTCTACCGTTTCCTTGGTGATATTTTTTATTCTTGTGTCATAATGGGAGCAGAAGAAACATTTGAAACTTTGGTTAGATTACTTTCCAGTAGTGCAAAAATGGGAAGATCACACAAAAATTGAATGATGCCAAATGAATGGAGTAGAGACTATGCAATTATGGTTAAAGTAGGATTAAATAAGTAAAGGTTAAGTGCAAGCATGACATGATAGAGTGAGGAAAAAAGGAAAGGAAAAATTTCCCCGTGCTTCTTTTCATAACTCATACATGTGAGTTCTCCAAGTCATGGATATTTTATAAAGATCATATAACAGCTATGAAAGTGCACAGAGAGCTAAATGACTGTGCCTTGAATGATAGAAACTACTAATAAACACATGTGGAAGAAAAGTAGAAATGTTTCTTTTCATAATATGTACAATATTTTTAAATCCATCTATAAATACATATGAAGGTAGAAGGGTAAAAGGAAATATCATAGAATAAGTTTGGGAGTCCAACAGAGATATGCACTAATTTCTATTTTTTTTTAAAATTCAAGTACTGCCTTTGAACATCTCTCGTTATCTGGAATTTGTGATAAATAAAACAACTACAGTCACTACCTTGTAGAAAATCCATACACCAAAATACTTCATGAAGAGAATAAACTATTCCACAGTAAGAAATCCAATCCAAAGATCTTCTTCACATACTCAGTACCTGTTCAAAGGGGATAAAAGTTGTATGAAAATCTAATAATTTTTCAGAGAGAAGAATGAAATCAGGAAGTGCCCAGAATACATTTCATTACATTAAAAATAATCTGCTGTGAGTAGAGAGCTTTCAAAACTGGTTAATCTGAAAGAAACCATCAATATCTTTAAAGAAAGACCTCATTTCAATATTTATTCTGACTAATATCAATGGCATCAGCATTTCTTTGAGGAGAACCTCGTGGGTTTACCTTAGAGAATGCTCACCACGTGTGAGGATGCTCATCACACCCTTGCCTCCTTTGTATCCTGAGAGATTTCCAGAAGCAGCACTGTTGAAAGGATTTATTGCTGCTTTTTCAGTGCAGTTTGTCAGGTTGGTGTTGCCCATTTGGACCTGATCAGAGCCAGCCAACTCTTTCAGGATCCGTGAGTAGAACCACCCCTGCCAGGGCAGATGATTCTCCATCACATCGACGTTATTTTATGGTGATGTGTTACAATTTCAGTCAGCAAAGGTCAGAGCTGGCACTGGAAGAACAGTGATTTATTATTTGGAGGGAGATTGCTTTGCAGCCCATAAAGCATTCTCTTCTGCCATTAAGGCAAAAGCTACAGTCAGAACAGCAGCAATACCCCAGCCCCGTGGTGTTTAACTCCTGCCCCAGCAGGAAGTGTGAAAATAATCCCATTTTCAAAATCTGCAATTCTATACCTTTTTATTCTCTCCTAATTAAAGCAGTAAGTAATCATTTGATTAATAATGGCTAAAACCACCGTCCAACCTTGATTTTTTTTCCCCCTATAGACCAGTGTTCTTTCAAATACTAATGAAATATTAATTAGAGGTTTTTTGTTAGAGCAGGACAGAAAGACTGAAAATTAGCCAAACGTATGTGATTATTATTCTGCAAACATGAAAAAAGACATCCTACATTTTCAATTTTATGTGTTAAGAAATCTGAGAAGACAGAAAATCCTTAATAAATCAACCTTTTACCGAAGAAGAGTTTAATCAATATTCTAAGGAAAATATTCACCTGGCTGGAAACATTTGCACTAAATTTGGAGGCCCTGAGCTTTAGGCTTGTGTGAGGACTCAAGGTAACGTTCTAGATGAAACATTAATTTCTTTCGGAAGAATTTTTACTTCATGAGTTGAAATGACAAAAATAAACCCCACTTAGTTGTTGGGATCTATGCCTGATTTGAATATTTACCTGGGCTTTGCATCCACCACAGCAGGGAAAGGCTCTGCTTGGGAAGGGACCCACAGGGTCCTGTTCAAACACAGCTTGAAGAATAATAGGAATTAGTTAAATAGAATGCTGCTAAAATAAATGGACGTTCTTGGTTGGCTTTACCTCATCATCCCAAAGCACTTCCCCAAATACCAGGGACTGTTTAATAATTTTCTGCTTATTTTGCCCATGCAATGAACACTTCACTGAAATAGAAGTGATTTTGATGAATAATTTGCTGCATTCTAAGCTGTGGTTTCCCACTTAAAAAGTGTACCTTAATAGCATCTTTTATTCTTGTGTATAAACGGCTTTAAAAATCTTCTACAATAGTAAAAAAAAAAAAATCTTCAAATTTCTTGAAAGCCTTCAATTAGCGAAATACATTCTCTTTTCATAGAATCCAATAAAAACATTACTTTTAATTTTTATCAGCATCATTAGCACAATTCTTAAATTCAGTGTCCATCTTCAGTATCAGAATTATCATAACTGTTTAGCAGGAATATCTTTTTAAAAAGAAGTCAATCCTAATTGAGAAAATCAAGTATGAAAAATACTTAAATTTCTTCCAAATTCCATTTGGGCAGGAAAAAGCTAGAGTTATTTTATTTATTCTTGCGAAGTAAGAAAAGAAACAAGCAAGGAAGGATTTCTCTGCAGTTATCTGGTGCCTGGAGAATTTGGGACCACTGAAGATGTCAAGATAAGATCCTAGACTTTAAAAGACTTCTGTGGAGCACAGAGAACTGACTACACATCAAACAAACCAAGTCTCTATAGAGTCAACACATCCTCACAAAATTTCAGGATCAGAAACTGATTTACTCATCATTTCCACTGTGGAAAACTGAGTTACAGGTGCCCCTTGTAATTCAGACTTTTACATTTTCTTAAATGATAAATAGAATCTTCCAGCATGTCTGGACTACATAAAAATTATAATTCAGGTAATAATTACTGCCTGAATATGCTAATAAACGTTGCTAAGGCCAGAAAGAGCATTTGTGCCAGACTTGGAGAGGAAGGGCTGTATCTCAATCTGAACTGCAACATCAGTGTCTTCTTTTACCTTGCTGGGGAATTTCCTGGATTTAACCACGTTACCCTTTCTCCAGCTAATCACTGGGCTGATTTCTTTTCCCCCTGTCTTTAAATAGAGGTTCTCTGGAAGGACTCAAGGCTTTTGGTGGTCCCTGAGCTCGAGGTGGAGCAGCCAAGCCCAGGATGATGCTGTGGAGCAGGAAGGGGTCTGCCAGCAGCAGCTGCACCATTTGGGAACTTGGAACTGGCAGAAGAAAAGGCACGAATGCCATAAATCTGAGTGCTTTAAATAATGTGTGACCTAATATACTGCTTTAAAATATTAAAATCTCAAATTATCAACGATTCCTCTTACACCTGATATACGAGGATGTTTCAGCAGTTTCCATTAGGGCTGCAGTGACAGCTGCTCCAAATTGCTGATCCTGACAACTCCACTGCACCGGCTGTAAATCAGGAGAAAATGCACCCCTAAAAACCAGCTGGTTACATAAGGGAGAATCCACCAAATTGCTGAAAGATACTAAAATAGATGCTAAAAGCTTACTTTTACGATAAAGATACGTATGCCAAAATATATATTACTCATTACATGTTGTAAAGACAAGGTAAGTAGGATATGAATTCACATCCTATGTTACAATACAGTATTTATGGTTAAGCTGCCTTGTTTCTAACATGGTAACTTCAAAATCCATCAAGTTTTACACTTAAGGAGATACTAGAGAAAAATTTAAGGAATGGGACCCTCTGAAGAAAAGACTTGTTAAAATGTTTGTAATCAAATTTAAAAACTCTTTATAAATGATAGAGTGGTAAACAAAAAAATTCAACTTATTGTCGTTACGGATATATGAAGCACATCACGAATCTCTCCAACAGCTGTTCTTTTACTGTAAAAATAATCTGTAGAAATATCTGAATTTGTTTGGTTTGCTCTGACTACCCTGGAGTTTATTTGTCTGAATGATACAGCTCGACATTTATGGGAGGCAGAAAGACAGATTTAATTCTGTTCTGAGGCCAAAAAGGCACAGATCACTCAAATCTGCCACTAACATGCCTTCGATAACCTCATTATTCTCATTGAAATTAGGTTCAAAACATAACAATTTGGGTGCTGCATTTGGAAAATAATATTTATGAAAAAAAATCAGCTTCATCAAACTAATTTCTTTCGCTGTACTTTTTATGGCTAATTTCCCCTAACTGAAATGTCCTTTGTATAGCATAATCTGAGCTGATTTTGTGGGAGAACTATTACACCTTTACCATTCTAAGAAAGACCTCTCTGAAAATTTGCTCCATCTCACCTTTTTGCAGTCTGCTATCTTCTAGATCATTTGGGTTTTAAGCAAATGTTGAAGAGCCACTTCCATTTTCTGTCAATTGCTGCCTCCTTGTTTGTGGTGCGCTTCAAACAGATTTTGAAGCCCTGACTCCAGATTCCAAAGCTCCTTCACACTTAGTCCCTTGGCACTTCAGTCACGTTGACTCCACTAATTAGTTTCTGTAATTTCTCAGTCTGCTCCTTTGGAATTAGAAACCTTGAGCCACCAACCTGGCTTTGTTTATCCTTCTATTTAACTGCAAATGCACCGATTCCTGCCGATTCACTCCGAGGTTATTTCTCTCTGTCCAGCTGATATTTCACCCTCCTGCTGCTCCAGTGGCTGCCCAGTGAGGGAAAGTGATGCCTCCAGAATTCCCAAAGTTTCTGGCATTCCTGGCAGCCCTCGCTCCTTGCAGATGCCAGCGTCTGCTGCAACGACACCGAGCGTGGTAGAATTCCTCTCCTCATAACATTAACAATCTATTTAAATCTGTCCAGGGAGAGTGGAGCAGAACAAAACACTGGCTTAGAGAATGCTCTTCCACAATCTTTCCCCACCATTGGTTTTCTGATTCTTACCTCTATTGGGCTGGGTTTTTTCCTAAACCAGTCTGCCACTGCCTCTTTTTCTTCCTTTTCAACCCAACTGCTTAAAAAGCAAGGACTCTTTAATCCCTCTGTTCTAGTTTTGATAACACTTAAACAACTCTTCTATTATTTTCCAGATGATTTTTTAAAACCAAAATTTATTTGACATTGGGAAAAAAATAACAACCCAGAATTGTTTGATTCAGATATTGCTGTTCAGGAACATGAACTCATTTTCACTCACTCAGTGAAACTTGAGCTCTGACTGTATCTATAATATTTAGTATGTCACTCAGAGAGTGTTGTGGCTTGAGATTTTTAATATTTGTAAGAATATTCCCCAAAAAGTTTAAATTTGAAGTCACTTTCAAAGGACTTGTGCAAGTCTCCTGCCATGGTACAAACAGGAGAAGGGGTGTGTGCACCTCATACCCTATCACAGATATATTTATGTCACATACCGTGCTCTGTAGATATATTTGAGGTACTTTCTTATATATGTGTGCATATGTGTGAGAAACTTGAAAAAAGTATAATTTAAATGCATTTAGTTTTTTTCTGGTTTATGAACAGAAAGGAGAATGAATCCTCCAAACTGCCCAACCATTAAATGTATTTTTTAATGCCTCATTTTAACTACAATATTAATTATCTGTGTTTCAAAACTCCATCTTCTACTCCACTTATTTCTATTTTTTTTGCAAGTTTCTGCTTTGAAAAGTGAAAACCTTATTTTTGAGAACCTGGTGTTCTTCTTTAATATATAACAAAGAGAATAAGTCTTTGTTATTTCTCACATCATTCTCTTTGTATTTGTATTCAACACACAAGTGTGCTTTCTTTCCTAGTCTTTTGTTTGATTTACCACCAGATTAATTCTTCCTTCTAAATAAAATCTGATATTAATTTTATTCATAGATAGCCCATATAAAAGTTGTCTCGATGTTATTTAAAGCACATTAATGGGGCAATATATATTAACATAACTTATGTTACATTTGTTTCCTGTTGGGGTTTTAAATCTAGATAGCAACTGATTAAATAATGAAAAACCATTTTGCAAAGAATTATTTTCTGGCATTCTGACTTAGTTCTCTACCAAGAATCTTTTTGTCTTAGACCTCCATGCTGGCTCCAGGATAGGTTACTGTCCATCTGAGATAAACTATTAATCAAGAGAGCTTAGCATGCACATCACAGTTTGAAATAAATACATTTCAGCCTATCTAATCCTTTTGCATTTTAATATTGACCCAAAAACTTACCTCATGTAATTGATCTATAAATATCTCAGGATGAAACAGTCAATTCAACTGGAATCAATTTAAGATTTTCTTTTTAAGAAATTAAAAAAGTCCCCCATCCTGCACAACCTATTTAAACTATAAGTCTTTCCTACAGTCTTAATTCAAGTAACTTGTCTTTAAAAAAAAAAAAAATTAGAATCAAGCCTTGTGCAAGTTCACAGTTTGACAGCAGAAACTGATGGTGAAACTGCCTTCATTTATTCTATTATACAACTGTATTGATTGTGAAACAGGGTGAAGGACTCTGTGCAGAACATCAAGGGGACACAGAGATGGAGCAAACCACAGAAATATAAGGAATTCCCTCTTCAGGGTGATTTTTTTGGCAAAATAGGACTTGTTACTGAGATGATTTAGAATCAAATATAATGCAGGAATTATCACAGCCATGGAAGAAGACAAAGTTGGAAACCATAGAAAAAGAATTATCCTGTAATGAGCTCTGGTCAGAATGAGTAAGTCCTTGGGAGGGATTGGGAGTGCACAAACAGACACTGGGGACCTGGACTTGACAGTGATTGCTCAGCTCCTTTTCAGCTCGAAATGAATTCTCAAACACTTGCTGAGATTGAGCTCCCATCCAGTGACAAGCATGTCATTGCAATTAATTTCATTTTAATGGCTGTTTCAGAGAAAAAACCCCCAAACACTTTTTAAAAATCGAACCCAGCCCTTTTAAGCAGCACTGCAGAACATCAGCTGGCTGTTAATTGATTGTATCAGATCTATGCAGCCCTTCACAAAACCAAAAATGTGTATTCCACCATGGCAGCCATTTCATTCTCAGTTCTCAACTACAAGGTCATGTCATCCTCATGACAGCAGCAGAGATTTTCATGAATCTTTCCATATTTTGACTGTTTTTTAATTAAATTACAGTCTACAACACATAACAAGTATCATACACAAAATCTGTTACACAGAGAAAAGAATCATATGTTCGAGAATTTGTTTTCAGATGAAAAACGGTAAAAGATGAAATAAGGATATTAAAATGTTTCTAGTTTTCTTCTGCAAGTTGCATGATTTTTGGATCAGCAGAACAATCCCCTGCAGCTATGTCCAACCAAGAATACCTCCAGGAGTCCAGACCTTACCTCAAAGGCTGGTGAAACCAATCATTTCAGAGCAGAATGCCATTTTGTCCTTAACTTATGAAACAAGTGTCATCTCCACTACTTTTTTTAATTTAAACCTTCTAAAATTTCAGCTCCTTAAGACCAGAGCTTTGCAGATGACTGCTGTCTCCACATCTTTTCACCCCAACACATCACTGCTCAGAATCAAAGCAGGCCCCACAGTAATTTCAAAAGCCTATTCCATACACCTGACAAAATCTGCATGCTGGGACTGCCCTTCATGTGTTTGACCACGTTCTCCATCCTCCAGGCTGCTACTTCTGCCTTCTATTTTCTCTTTTCCTCCTTTCAGTTTTAACAGGACTTCAACTCAGTTGTTCATACTAATAAAATCCCATCTTAACATTCTTTTAAAAAATTGAAATTACATTTATTTGTAGCAGGGAAAAGAGTTGCAGAGAATTTGAGAAAACTATCATTGATACATTTGATTTTACATGAAAAGCCTCCAGCATTCTGGAATATGCTTGTGTGTAGTCTCTATGAAAAGACTCAAAATAGTATGGGTACTTTCACAGAACATTTGTAACAGAAAACAAGTCTAAAGACAAAAACCTTTGCTAGAAGCAAGAAAGCTGATGTGGATTACCTTTGACTTCTCTTTCACTTCGTTGCCAATACATGATAGCATACGGTTTTGACAGGAAAATAAAAGGAATTAACAAAATGGTAACTGAAGACATGTTCCAACTTTAGATTCCAATTATAGCCCCCATTGCTTAAAGCTAGGAAATGTGCAAACATCTAACACAGATGAAGGAGAGAGATCTAATGAAAAAGACAACATGACACGAGAACACCGAAGCAGAAGCAGCTAATTAAACCCATACAACTGCAAAGCAGATGAATTATTAAGAGAGGCAGAAGTTGGTGATAAACTTGTCGTGTTTTTATGCTGAAAGAAGATTTAAAATTAAACAACCTGTAAGCACAAGTTATAGGTAGGGTTGGGGGCGTGGAGTAGTTATTGTGTTTATTTTTTTCTGCTGTACTATGCAATCCAAGCTACATATCAAAGACTTTAGCCCAGGTTTGCCTGTGGGCTGAAGGGTTTTGATAAAAAGCTGTGTAATGCACACTGGGAAATGCTTCATTCTCTGGAAGATAAACCTCCGACCACGGTTGTTACTAACAGCAGCAAAGCATGAGTGTATTTCAAAGGCAATGCTCATTTTGCTCACCATGAAAGCTCATTCTGTAATTAAAATAATCTGCAAAACTTGCTACTTGACAGTAAGGGATCTACTACTGGTCTACAACAAGAGCAGTCTGCACAGCAGAGTGAACTCTGGGAATGTGGGGATCTGGCATGGATCATTATGACTGTAACCCCCATGAAGTAATATGGAAATAAGATTCACTTAACCCTGGAAGTGTTCAAGGCCAGGTTGGACAAGGCTTGGAGCAATCTGCTCTAGTGGAAGGTGCTCTTTTCCACGCCAGGGGATTTGGAACAAAATGATCTTTGAGGTCCCTTCCAACCCAAAGCATTCCATGACTCAACTCCTCAGGCTGCATGTGCTAGAAAGGGGTGACCAGGGCCATGCTCAGGTGTGAATGGGAGGCTCCACATCTCCCCACAGAGCAGGAATCTGGAACACAGACCTGTGTGGGACAAAAGGAACAGCTCTTACCTCTGGGCAATGTTTCTGTAACCCAGGAAGGGAAAGCTGTGGGGGGAGACTGAGTTAGCACATCACCACCTCCCCCAGACACTCTAGGAGTCCTGCTTTTTCACGAGCAGTTCTCTGCCATGTGCATCTACTTGTTCCCTCTCTGTTTTTGAAAATATGTACAGACCTGAAAATCTACATTAATGAGCTGTTTCTAAAAACTTTCTGTTAATTTTTTAAAATGCACTGTAAAGTGTTTAAAGAGCAATAAATACTTGCTTTTAAAACTTCCTAGAGAGAAAGTTTTCCATATGAAAAAAAAAGTACTTTTTCTCCAATATCAAGGAGTTTTTCACAATGATACTGCATAAATTAGTTGTTCCTCCAAATCTGAACAGTTACATGCAATTACTGTAGGAACAGATGCTTCAGTTGTTTCCCAGTGATCACTGTCTCTGACCTAAATTACTTAGTTCTCTGCTTCTGCTCATGGTTACCACAGAAATTGTCAAGCACTTTTAATTTAAGACCCCGAAAATATCAAAATAGTCCTTAAAGCATTCCCCATATCCTTGAAAAAGTCATGTGTGAAAGATTTTTTTATCATAAGTTTCTTCCTACACTAACTTTGCAGTGTGTTTGATTTCCCCAGTATCCCTGAACATCTGCATGCTCTAAACATAAAAAAGAAATCCATTTCCAAAACTGATAGAGCAGGAATAAAACTGCCAAATATCAGCAAAGTGCATTTTTACAGCAGAGAATAATTTGGGTTTACATTACCGGCGCTTTCCAGCTAAAATTTGTGAGTAGCACTTTTAGAAGTACAAGGCACTAATTTCAGAGAACACATATGGAGCCACTGAAGTTTCTCAAAGTTTCAAAGTTTCTCAAAGTTTCAGTCTCTGCTGGAGTGCTCTGTGCAGCTGTGGGCTCCACAGTAAAGGAGAGGCAGGGACACACTGGGACCAGGAAGGGATGAAGGTGATGGAGCATCTCCCATACAAGAACTTAAGACAGCTGGTACTGATGCCTCTTTGGGGCTACCTAAAAACAGAGGCCAGACAAAATTAAGGGAATAAAAAGCAGTTTTATTTATTGCAGGGCCTCCAGGTACATTTCAGGCAGATGAAGCCCCCCAGGGGCTACACCTAAAATTGGATGACAGGTCACGAATTTTCACACTTTTATAAGTTTGGTCCATTTGCATATTGAGGGTTAATCTCACAGTTACAGCTTCAGGTAATGAAGTCATTTACCCCAAGTTTGCTCCCCCCAGCTCACTTTTGTTTCCATCTCTGGGGCCTGAGGCAGTGAGGTGTCCTTGACTGCCAGGCCTGGAGAGGAATTGCTGTGTCTGACCAAAATGGGGAAGCAGCAGCTCACACTGTGTGGAGTTCAGAGTCATTCACTAAAGAACTGCAGGATTACAAATATATGGAAAATATAAAAGCTCAAATCCTAAGGCATCAGAACTGCTCATCCCCAAGGGGTCAGGGCTCGGGTTGGGTCATGGGAGTGTGCAAAAACATTTGGTGAGGGCAGCTCAGACCAAACTCTTCCCAGTGGTACCCAGAAACAGGACAAGAGGAAGTAGGTAAAAATTTAAACACAGCAAATTGCATGTAAAAAAAGGTTTTTTTTGTTTTAATTTGGTGTGTTTTGTTTCCTGTGAGAGTGGAAAAACAGGTTGCCTGGAAAGCTGTGGAGTTGCCATCCTTGAAGATCTACACAACCTAAGTGGACACAACCCTAAACAGCCTGCTCTGGGTGAGATCACCTTGATGTTGGACTAGAGCTCCAGGGATCCTTTGTATTCAGCCACTCCATTTCTTGATTTTCTGGTCGATCATTATCGACCAGACATTGTGGCTCTCTTTTCACAAAAAGAATGCATTATGAGCAATTTTTATTAGTAATTATAATTTTTTTTCAGGACCAACTTTGTTTCTCCTCAGTGTAGTAAAAGGTATTGCAATTAAAGACAACTACAAAATTGTCACTTGTTTTATAATCAGTAATATTAATAATTAATTTTTTATTCTGTTATTAGACATGACCCAGACACAAAAATCAAATCAAACCTAAAAACCCCACGTAAGAGCTGAACAGTATGAAATTAACTTTCATTATTAGGCAGAATCTCATTAATTTTCCTGAATTGAAAAATAAGCAAAACATTTTATATTCCTCTACATCCATCTAATATTATTGCCAACTGGAGCTGTTGCAATTATTCTTTTAATAAGCTATACTTAGTTATCTTTATATGTTTTTGAATAAAGGCTGAAGAAAAACTTTCAGTACCTGAAACATAAACAATTAAGTGTTGCAATGATCACATTTCACTGAAGGTTGAGCAACAGCCTTGAGGTTAATGGAAAGGCATAAACCAAGTTAATATTTGAGAATGCTCACAGGCACTGCCATTCTCTAGTGGGAGAACTGGGAGAGGCAAATGCTGGCCTGTGCTGGGTTCCAGTGTAAAAGAGATGGTCCAAAGTGAGGGATGCACTGAAGTGTCGTGGCAAGGGGTGGTGAGAGAACTGGAGAGCTGGGCTGGATGCCATGGAAATCATGGACCAGCCCCCAGCCTCGGGAGCCTGTGCACCAGCAGCTCTTCCACCTGCCTGGAGGAGGCCATGGCCAACCCAAATTTACTTCCAAACTTTTATTAATATAAGTTGAGTGAGCATACTTTTAGCTGAATTAATCTTGGTACTTAGCCCTGGTTTGAGAAGGAGGATGAAACGAGGGACCTCTACAAGTCATCCCAACCTCATTTTTCCTCCAGTTCCAGCTACACGATGTTCTGTATCGAGGTAATTCTCAAATATTGATGCCTGTGCTGTATTTGAGATTTTATGGCTCACTTCCTTTTTTGGGGGCATTTTCACTGAAATTAATGCACATCTTACATTCTTTTTAAGATACATTCTTCCACACCACATCTCACCAGGGCCATTATACTTTAACTGAGCACTTTTTTCCCAAACTTTTTAAAAAAAATCATGCCTACTTCTTTGAGATTTCTTCTCCTCTATTCATTTAATCTAGAGAAAATGAGCAAGAATCATAATTTCAGGTCTTTTTATTTTACTTTTCAAAGTGTAATGCATCATTTAAAAAGGAAATATAGCTCTAAAAGTTGCTGTTAAGGACTATGAAGCAGAAAAATAATATGTAGTTCCTTTGCAAGGTTTTTATCTTAACAGCATTACTAACTGTGACATTTATCCTGCTTAACCTCACCAAATGTACCCTAGGGAAATGTCAACAGAGTCTTATGGTTTTAATACAAATGAATTATCAAAGAGTTTGAATAATGTAATCATCTTAATGTATTCAGTTTTTATAATGAACATCTGTTATGGGCAGAGAGAGGCAAAATGACTGGTTAATGCAACAATTAAATAAACAATTAAACTCAAAAATTATAAAAACCCAGTTTTACAAATTTAACTGTTTAGAGCAACAAGCTGAAGAAACTGCCACTGAAATACTCCTTCTATCCCTCATTTCTGTTGGATGCATTTTTTTCTTTGATGACATTCATATATGTTTTTCAGATGCTTCTTCTGGGTATAATCCTGTTTACAAAGACAGCTTGTACCCCAGATAGAAATCTTCTCCCTTGAGTGATGCATATTTGTGTTCTTAAAGTTACTGCCAAATCCCTTACTTTCCATGCCTCTGCCAATAACCCTTTTGCAGTGTATTTTCTGTCAACTCCATTTATTAAGAGGGTTGTTTTCAAACATCCTGCTTGCATACATTACTGGGATTCTGCTCTTGTGGGAATACATTCTCTAATTATCGAGATGGTCTAACAAATGCCTCTGATATTTACTGCTATTCTGTTTTATTCTGGCATTGCACTTTCCGACCTAAATAAAATATCTGGAAAATTGGCATGAATGACACATAATTTTGCAGTCTATACTCTTTCAAGCTACCCTTTATGAGTAATTCCAAGAAATCATGAATATTTTGTTAAGGAAATCATGCTGTCATTTACTATTCAGAAAATAAACACCCTGTTTTATCCGAGTTCCTGAGTGACATTTCTCCCAATCTCTGTGCTCTGAACCTTGTTCAGACACTGTAATCAGTTTGTTCTTTTGCTCCTGAAATGCTGTAATTTGAATATACTTTAGGAACACTTGTCAGCTTGCCTTTGCACATCCATACAGACAGAACAGTTTAGGTCCTGAGTATGTAAATCTGGTATATTGAAATTATGTTCTCAGAATCCCTTGCCAGGTTGGTTCAAGGCTGGATTCATCTGCTTTTGCTCGATGGCTTTTTGTTGTTCATAATTTGTTAAATTGGGGTAATTCAAAATGCATTCAGAATAATATTTCAGTGAAGGTTATCACATATTAAAGGTTCTAATTACTCTTAGATTAACCCCAGAATCACCAGGACAGAGAAAATTCTTGATTTTGGCCATGACCACAACTTAACTGGAGTCTAATGTATGATTTGATTTCTTTTTTTAAACTGAAATTTGTTTCTCACTGAAATCCACATCCTCAATGTCAATGGCTGTGTCTAGAGGGGTTACATAGCTCCAAAATGGTATTTACAGCTTTTGGTGTATTGACTAGGAAAAAACCACAAAGTGGTTCTACCTGAATGAAGGGAAGCAGGTCTGTACTGCCGAGGCCTTCAAGGAGTTCCTGTCAGGATTCACAATTTATAACCAGCACTTGAGTAATTTTCCCTCTCTTTATTTAGAAAGAATGATTATGGCAATACACCTGAGAGAGTCTAAGTATGATAATGGTGTTTTCTTTCTATATGGAATGTTCTAGTCATAACACATTAGATACAGTAGTCAAGTTCAAAGCTGATTTAAATGTACATTTCTGCTGCCACTTTATACCACCCTAAAAATCTACCTGTTGAAAGAATGACACCAGACAATGAAGATCTCAGAAATCACAATTAGGCAGAGTATGATAATTATTTTTGAAAATGAGTGGAGAAGGGGGTGTGAGGAATGCTGGCTCCGCTGGTCGCCCACCCTTTCCTCGCCAGGGGAATGACTGTGCCTCACACACAGAGCTCTGAAACCTGGGCACACAGGCAGCTTTTCTCACAGGCAGAATCACTCACTTCACTCAAGAGCAAATGGACAAGCTGCTGCTGTCAAAATCGCAGGAATGCATGCATAATTTTCATTCTTGTATTCACAGTCGTCATTACCAAGGAGGCACAGAGAGCAGCACTCCAGATGCCTGTGGCTCTGAGCACGACTCATTCCCTCCACTGTCTGCTGGCTTTGATTCCCTGGTTGAGAATGCCCTCACCTGATCATGGCTTTGCTTTCCTTTCACTCTCTGGCTACCACAATCAACCCTGAATTTTACTGTACTCCACATTCCTTTACTCATCCCCCAATTCTTTTGAAACCACTGAATCATCTAAACTTTTTCATGCTGACCAACTTCCCCAGGAGGAAAAAAAAAACGTGTTTTTCTTAGGATCTTCTACACAGTTTTCTGTGCATAATATTTTTTTCCCCCTTTAGTCAGATTGTGCTGAATTCTTTTAGGAGTGTTGATACTTTGGTCATCCACAGATTCATATCTATTTTATGGATGCAGGGCACAAGAACTCTTGGTATGGTGTGAGCACAGCTGCTCTTCCCTTTGGAGTAGGAGAGACCTGGAAAAACTGGAGAGAAGATCTCACCTAGGGCAAGGTGAAACTGAGGCCAAGGTGGGACACAGGAGAAGCAATGCTGTGCATGAAAACAGACCAGGGTTTAGATAAATCTTCCTGGGGAACTTGGAAGCCCTGGCCGATTGCTGTCCCTTCACATTCCTGCAGAAATTAGAAGGATTACACTTCTTGACACTAAATGTCTGTATTCTGCCCCAGTTACACTTTAAATGTCTTTTGTAAACTAAGCCTGGGTCTTTTAAAATTAATTATCTTTAATTACCAGGTTCACTCCTCTGTCCTCAGAAAATTGTCACTTCATTTTCTTTGTTCTAATATTTGCTTACCTTCCCAGTTAAACGTGACTTTTCAGAATGAAATTCTCCATTGTACAGCAGGGTATTTCTAGCTAATTTCCTCAATACCCAAAGGATGCTCATAATCTGGACTTTCAGAAATGAGTATTAATTTCTTTTCTCTATATTCCCTCCTTTGATCTTAGTTATTTTACAAGGTCAATTCTAAGCACAACTTCATAAACTTTCAGGCACCTCCTCCAATTTCATTTTCTGTATCCTTCAGAATGAGCAGTCACAGGTAAATGATACCCCAGCTTTTTTTCCAGTGCATTCTTTCCCTCTTCCCAAAGATTTCACTGCTGTTTTCCCTATTTTGCACGCCAAAACCCAAGATTCCTTTCACATAATACTTTCTCTCCAAACCTCACTTTTACATGACTCCATGAGTTACTTATTTTCATTAATATTCCATTTGGATGATCCAGCACATCAGATTCCAGTAATGCATCAAAAATCACAATTGGTGTCACCTCCTTTGCTTCTGCAATCTTCTATTTCTGTTTGTTTCCCCTCTTCCCATACAGCCATTTTAATGCGTTTACATGTTTCTTCTAATCTGATTTCTGTCTCAAATAATGCAGTTCTAAATAAACTGAAATTGCCTGGCATATTTTAGCTCAAGTGCCACTCAAACTCTGCTCTCCTTCATCAGCCCCTCACCCAAAACAGATCTTGAAGGCATTATTGTTCATGCAGACCATGAAATAAACTCCTGTTCAGAGGGAATTTATTGCTGAAAGTAGTAACTTCTCATCCAGGTGAGTTTGTGTGCTTTGCTTTTCAGTGAGCTCTAAAGGCAGAGGGGAAAGGATCACTAAGATTTTGTCAATGACAAGTCTATCAGTTAAAGATAAATGAAATTATTTCAATGCTTGAAAATTCAAATAATCCAATTTTTCTAGGTTATATTAAAAATAATAACTTGGAGGTAATATTTGGTGTAATGGAGCATAAGATATACACTGGATAATGGCAGAAAATCCAAGGTCTGTCAGTGATAATGGGTTTGTAACTTTAATTGACATTCAAATCTTGTTTAAACATTGGCCTATTGAACTGTAAGTCTCTCTATTTAATTGAGCTTAGGCTAAAATAGAAATATATCTTAATTTTTAACTGTGGCCACTAAAAACACTTAAAGTGATAAAATCTAGAATCTCAAGGTATTTAGAACCAAGGGGGTTTTTTATTTCAGTAAAACTGACCTTACAGTCCTAAAACTGGCCTAGTCTTTTTGAGGACCTGATTACCTCAATATGATTTTCACTCTCGTATATTGCATTTTTTAACTATATCCTGCTCTCTTTCCTTCCTTGGAAGTAGAATTGAATTTACTTTCCAAAATCATGTAAAAGGTCGATATAATTTCTCACAAGTATTATAAAGCAATCTCCTTTAGTGCTGCTAAGCCTAAGAAAGGAGAGAATATTTGAGCACAGACTTTTTACCCTTCTTCCAAAGCATAGCTAATGATGAAGATTTGGCAGGAGAAACAACTTAATCTTTGCAAAACTTTTCACTTACAAACCTATATTTTTTACTTACAGGGTCATCCAGAGTTCATCCCTTGAGTAGTTTTTCCTATAAAATTATTCACCATTCTCCAAATCATTCCATTGAATAGAAAGACACTCAGACTCCTGGATTCTGATCCTTCTTGCTCTTTTCCCTCAGCATTTCTGGATATATGTGTGAAACAGCACAGAAATTTGTCTTACAGCTGAAATTGCCCTGTCCCCTGCCTCTGTTTTATTCCATTCTTGGACACACCTCTCCACCCTATCACCCATAGCAGCAGCTTTGGATGCTGAGGGATTTTCTCTGCTTGGTCTAGAAAGTTATTCAGGTTTTTTATCTTTTTCTCCACAGGTTTGTTTGGTCCTTTCTTTTGGTTTGTTTGGTTTTATTTTTGTTGTTTGTTTGGGTTTTTTTTCTTTAATAATTATACAACACATTTTGTTCACAGATTGGAAATTTTACCCATTCCCTCTCTTTACCAAACCCATTATTCACCAGTTTGTCCTGACGTGCCACACAACAGGAAATTTTACAACAGGGAAGGTTAAAACAGAGATTAACCTCTGTGTTCTGGCTCTTCTTTCACAACAGAAATCCTTCAGAAAGAACTGATTTGACTTTTGTAATTACACTTCAGAGATATGGAACAGACTGGTATGAAATTTGGTCACTCCACTCTTTCATGGCTCGTTTTTAGTGGGAAAATTTAGTATCAATTAGGGGATAGAGAACTCCAAACCTCCTATAATACTGGCAAATATTGCAGTAAATTACTGCATTTTTGTTCACACTGTGCCATTCACTCACCAAAAAGCAACTAGAAAAAAAATTCCTCAAAATCCCAACACCTCTTGGATTAGCAACATTGACTGAGCAGCACATCAGAAGGAGGAAATAAAACCCTCCACACGACACCAAGAGGCTTAGCTCGCTAAGAAAAGAATTAGTCATAGCTTCTATCAAGAAATTGATTTATGATACACAAACAAGCACACGGAGCTTCCATTCATTTCAGAGCCTACATTTTGTGAGCAAATTGACCACTGCAAACAGCAGTCTCCAAACAAACTGTCTTCTGACCGCCATTAAAATCAGGCAAAATTAAATGTTAATAATTTTAAAAAAGAAAAAATTACATTAAAGAGTAAATTAGAGGCTAGATAATGAATGCATTCCGTTCTCAATACCAGATGTTCGTTTCTTCTGAAAGCCTAAAATTTATAAGTAAAGAGAAAAAAATTTCTCAGTTGCTGATAAACAGATAATTAGAATCAAATTAAGCTTGAAATTAGATTATATATTTCTACAAGAGGCTCTATGCCTAAAGAATTATTAAATAATTGCAGGGAAAGAAAGGTAGGCTTTAATTTGTTGAAGCACAGGATGAGGCAAACTTTCAGAGACTGAGCTTGAAATGAGAGCCTTTTGTAGTACAAAAACACAATGAGACAGCCTTTCATAGCATTTCAAGCTTTTCCATAATATATTGTCATTGCAGCCAAAGAACCCGTCATATATGATAATTTTCCCACAGTTCTGAATAAAAACTTCAAATGGATCAAAAGAAAACTTTCAAGTTGCTTTGTGGTTTGTAAATATATTTAGAAATTGCTTTGTATCACAAACAATGGCACTCGAAGCACTTCAAAAAGAAAGCTGTTATGTTACCTAACAAAAATAACATTATATACTGAAAATAGTTTACAACACTTACAGTGGATAGAAACATTTATGTAAACAGCAAAATACTGGAATGGCTCTGTAAAGCTTATTGTACAACAACAGCCACCTTGATTAAAGTTACTGCTGAATTTCCTGTTTTATTGCTTTTAGTTCTCTTGCTGTCCTGGAGAAAATGATTGAATTCTCTCAGCCCCAAGAAAGTGTGACTTGTTAAATATTTCAAAATATGTAAGTATTAGACTGCACAAACCTAGTAATTTCCTCTGATAAATAACCTATGGGAAAAAAGCTGATACTCATTATCCTCAGCACACTGCAGTAAACTGTATGGGCAGTAAAATATATCACTATATCTCGTTTGTTGGCAGTAAAATATACATCCAAAATAAGTTGTAGACCTCTAAAATATGTCACACGTCGTAAAATATCAAAGACAAAGCCCAGGCTTACCTCGAGGGAGGTAGCACCATATAAAAATAATACATAAAATATTGCCAAAAATAACCTGGTTAAGGAAGTTATTTATGTATCTACCTGCTCAGTACAGAACAGTGAATTTCCCAGTGATTACTGCATTTTCCCTACTGTCCAGTGCCTGCTGTAACTCAGCACTTCTTGGCCAGTCTCTCCTCATGGCTCTGCCTTAACCAACAGGAGAGTGCTCCCCAAAAATTGCCACTAACTGGTAAAGCAGTTTGGAGCTAGATAGAAAAGTGTTGCCTTTTTCTATACTGAAATTTGGAAGATGAGAATCAGAGGGGTTTTTTTTTTCAGTGTAATATTTCAATTTTCTCAGGACAAATGTGAGCACGTTGTGTTGACAGAAATGCTCAACGCAACACATTTAGGGTATGGGCAAGAACACAAAAAGCTTTTCTTTATTAAAAATTTCATAGAAGCTGATTTTTTTCTTTTTTTCCATTATGACCAGATCCAAATCCTTATTTCATTTCGTGACAAATGTTGGAGGAATTTACACTCTGAGATTCCCCTAAATGCTGTATGTTGAAAGATCCCGTGCTGGCCATGTAATCTTTATCACGGCTGTACAGGGAGGTTTTATTCATTTTAAATCATACAGATCCCAAAACAATAATCCAAAAGGCAGACTTAACTGAGTTCCCTTGGAAGCACACCACTCAGATTATTTTCTCTAAATCTCTAAGGCCATTAGCAGAAACCTGATAAATGAGAAATAGTGCTGGGTAAAAAGAATGTTACTGCAAGGCTATAATTTCATTTTATAGAATTTTTCTAATATTTTAAGCTTTTAATAGTGCTAAGATTAACTGAGTCATACTTCATTACGTTTCTTGGCTTCAAATATTTTGCCTCTTGATTTCATCAATGGAAAGTATTCTTCCCTTTTGTGAACACAAATTTTGCTTTGTTTTTAAGATATTTCTAATAATGAAAACAAACAAAACCCCCCTGATATGTATAACCTTAAAAATAAAATTACTTGCCCAAATATGGATTCATAAAATACTTATACACTCCTTTTGTACCAGAACACCAGCAATTAAGAGTTGGACAGCATTTAATTAGCTTGTCAAGTCTAACTACAAGCTCTTACAAATACTTTTTTCCCTTCAAAAGAATTGTATCAAAATTTTATATTCTGCCTCTTCACAGGCTGAACCTTCCTCCTGAAAACAAATGATTTCATCCCTTCTGGAAATGTGAATCGTGTACTAAATCCCATGCCGTATAAATAATACCTCCTGGACACAGACAGATCAAACATAAAAAGTCTAAGCCTTAATCCTCATCCCCAGACAATGCAAGCTACTTCAGAAAGCAAATATATCATGTGTCTGAAAAAGGCTGATTCTGCTCCAAAGCCAGCAGCACACAAACCCCAGCGAGCCCCTCGTGGCTTCCATGCCAGTTTATCCTTCATTTCACAGAAGGATCCTGGTGCTGTCCAGCAGTGGTGTGTTTTTAACAGCACCACAAATTCTTTGTAAACATCATTTCCTTGAAGCTGCTGAACTAAACTGAGAAAATGCTGGGTTTACATTTTTTCTTCCTGTATTGCTTGAGGATGCCCACAAATGCATGAATAGAGAATCAAAGGCTCTGCCAGCACCTCCACGTTCACCATTCATCCAAATCCTCAAGTGCCACATCCAAGTTTTGGGACACGTCCAGGGACAGTGACTCCATCAGTGCCCTGGGCAGCTGTGCCAGTGTTTGACAGCCTTCCCACGAAGGAATTTTCCTTAATAGCCAATCTCCACCTCCCCTGGCCCAGCCTGGGGCCGTTCCCTCTCCTCCTGCCCCTGTTCCCTGGCAGCAGAGCCCAACACCCCCCGGCTGTCCCCTCCTGTCAGGGAGTTGTGCAGAGCCACAGGGTCCCCCCTGAGCCTCCTTTCCTCCAGGCTGAGCCCCTTCCCAGCTCCCTCAGCCCCTCCTGGGGCTCCAGCCCCTTCCCCAGCTCCATTCCCTTCCCTGGACACGCTCCAGCCCCTCAATGTCCCTCCTGTCCTGAGGGTGCCCGAGCTGCCCCCAACACTGGAGGTGCCCCAGCAGTGCCAGCACAGGGGACAGCACTGCCCTGGGCCCCTGGACACCATTCCTGACCCAAGCCAGGTGCCATTGGCCTCTTGCCCACCTTGGCTCATGTTCAGCCAATGCCCCCCAGTCAAACACTTTCCACACGACCCTTCACCTTCTGTGAAGCAAAACGTGCTGCAGATGCTTTGAGCAGCAAAGAGCTGAACTTTCAGGTAATTTTAGCAGCTTAAACACTTTATTAAAACTTTATCAAAAAAGCAGAAACAATTTCTGGCTCACACCATACTGCAGAGGAAGGATATTACTGTTCTGAGGTGCATTAATCATGTGCAGCATCTTTAGGAATGCTCAATGCAGTTGTTTTGCTGGAGAATCATTTTTGGCATGCCAGTGCTCCATTCCACATCGTGTTCTTCGGTAAGACAATGAATAATCCTTACCTAAAGAGCAATTACAGATCCATAATTTCAACTCTTTCATTTCCCTTAATGAGAGAAAGCACCAAGGGCAGAAAATACAGGCAGCCCCCAGCTGCCATTAACAGTGAGTGAGATTTGCAGGGGTGATTTATTTGAAACTTAAATCTCTGTATATATCTGCCACATAATTAGTTCATATGTCTTTATAGATGCCAATATTCTCCTGTTTCTCCATAGGTGAAATGTCTTTGCCTCTTTAGGGACCATAAACAAAGTTCACAGACACCCATCAAGAATTTCTTGTGTTTCTTCTCTCCTCAGAAGAAAAGCTGATCCTGCCACAGATTGCAGGACCCATTTCATGCTGTGTGCAGCTCAGACCCTGGGCATAAATCCTGATTTTTGCCAGAAGAAATGCTCTGAATCTACATCACGAAAACACAGGATGTACCCCCAGATCCTCAGTTCAGCCAAGGAACTTTGCTTGGCAGCCAAGGTTCCTTTGTAATCCACACAATCACTTTTTACCTTCCCAGTAAGTTTGATTTTGCTTAGAAAGAATTTTTATATGCTAATTTTATACATAATAGATTTCAGAATACAACATGACATATGGGAACAGCAGCTTAACAAATTTCATAAATGTAAATGCTTATCTCAAACAATGTCACAGAGCTTTGAATCTTGTGACTTTGTTTTCTCCCTTGCTAACTGGCAATGTGCCTGTGAAAGCATAAAAGCTAAACTGCAAAATTTGAATTTTTCCCTTTTCTTTATTAAGGATCATTAACAGTATGTGACCCCATATGGTAATACAACATGAGGTAACACATTCTTTAAAGTGATTTCTTGGACAGACTAAAGCAAATCTAGTTATTGGCAGAAAAATGTAAATTTTTTCCCACATCTTTTAAAAGACTATTTAATTTTCTGAGAAAATCTGAAGCCATACCTTTATACTTTAACTTTTCTTATTGTACAAAACAAAAGGATGGGAAGATAAATTTTCAAAAGGTTTTCCTTGCAGTAATTTCTTAGCGCAGACTGTGGGCGGTAATTCAGAGTGTCAAGAGTAAAAATGAGATTTTATCTCAGGGACTTCAATAAAACTATCTGTACAGGCCTGTCTGTGCTTCCAAATATTTTTTAAAAGGTAGGAATTAATACTTCTTAACATGCCATCATCTTTAAGTGTCTTACATTTCTTTGGGGCGATTAGGGACACATTTTCTCCAGCAGAAAGAACTGCTGGCTGTCCCCCACCTCCTCCCCACCATTTGAGATAATTATGAAAAGACTGGATATTAAAGAGCCAAATTTCATCCCTTCACAGGTATTTAAAGTACAAACTTCTCACCTCAAAATGATGTCCCTGCCCATGGCAGGACAGATCATCCCCATCTCAGAGCAAGCCCAGATGTGACCCAGGAGACCCCAATGCAAATATTGAGGATTTTGGGGAGGAAACTGAAACAAATTGTCAGCAATTTATTTTAATGAGTATGTAAAGATACAACTAGAAGGTAAACAGCAAAAGACTGAAGGAAAACAAATATCTTCCTGCCTGTACTTTTATAAAATTTATTATAAATGATTTTTTTTTTTTTTTTTTTAATCACTGTGAAAAGTCCCTCAGATTTTATCATTGCCTATTTTTTAGCAGTGTTTTTCTGGTATCTAATTTCTCTATCTGTAATGTCATAAATCTGTCAGTCATGCTGGAGAGAAAAATGAACAAACAAAGAAAACCCCCTGATAATATCAGAACATAATTGCTAACTTGAAAATAGATCTGATTTTGGTGAAAGCTCTGAATACAAACCTGCTCTGAAACTCTGCCTTTGGTCCACTGTTACAAGCAGCAATGCAAACTGCAGACACGAAATAAATCCACCAGCACAGCTTTTCATTGGCTACACCTACAATCTTGCACTGGTTCAAGTTACAGCTATTCCCATTTCATAAAAATCAAATCCAGAATTTATATTTCAATATGTCAGTTTTGCATAGAAAAGAAAATAGCTGCCTCCTTCAGATGTTACTTGTTTTCACTCCCCTTTTATACAGGAAAAATAGAAATGCACTGACTTCTTACAAGCATGGTTTGAAAAGGTATGAAAATCAATTTCTGTTTCTAAAAAATCAAGGCAAATCATGTGCAGAGCTGCTCTTCCTACTTTGATGCTTCCCAGGTCTCCTTCTCCATAAAAAAAGCATTACTGGGGAGAGTCTCCCCACGGCTGCTGCTCCCTGTCTGTACAACCCTCTCATTAAAAGCTTCCTGAGGTTTACATGGCACGGGCCTGCTTCAGTTAAAGGAGGAACAAAGTTCCTTTGGAAAATTGATCAGAGTTTCTGCTCTTTAGATCCCAAACCCTCACATGGAGCTAATTTTGCAACTTCCACGTCTCTCCTGAACAAAAAATTCTGCAGCAGCTTTACACTGGTAGGTCTGGAGTAGAGTCCAGCAAAAGATAGGTAGTGCTCCTTTTGTAATTTCAATATTCTCATGAAGCACAGGAGTCACATTTTGCTTTGATATTTTTTAGTGCTCCTTTTTTGCCTTTGTGATAATGTTTTATAACTGAAGCAGCATTAAATTTCAAGGTAACTAGTCAAAAGAATGTTATTTTTGTTTCCTGAATAATGCTCACTACTATTGCTATCCTCAAATTATAAATAAATTTAAAGACCCTGTGTATGTACATCAGCAAGATAGAAATATTAATTCCACTAATTCCCCTACCCAGTGGAATTTTAATTCATGTTTTATATGAATCCTCTCTCATATATTCAATTAATTCTATTAAAGAATAAGACAACTATAAAACTACAAAAAAAACCCCCAAGTTAGAAGCTTCTCATTAATATTATTTACCTAAAGAATGACAGCAAAGCTCCTGGGGATGCTGAAAGCTGATAATTAAGGTGTGCATAAGCAGTGGTTGGCATCCCCCACTATATATTATATATATGCTGTATTCACACGGCAGAAAAAGCTCAGTGTCCCATACCTTATTTATCTGTACTGTGTCGTATTATTCACAGATAAATTCCTCCCTCAGTAAGATAAAGGAGAATGAAGCTTCAATTTCTATAATTTCCTTACTTTAGGCCATGGGATATTTCATCAACTACTGCATACCTTATTTCTATGCTGGTTTTATCACAGCTTTAAATAGAATGTGTGACAGCCCTTCTATCCTTCAGACGTTTTCAGCTAAACCCTGAGTCTCCAAATACTTTTCAAGTATAACAGATATGAAGAGAAAAAGTTTTGTCTAAACCAAAATTATGATTATTTATGTAGTCAGAATTCCCAAGAGTGTTGCAGCAATTAATTAGCAGGAAACATGCTGAGAAGGGTAATAGATAGGAGACATCCATCCTTTCACTTCTAAGATACCTGTTCACTTTTATTTGTTATTAAAGATGAAGAAAAGATGCTCTTTTTTTGCTTTTTCCCAGTTAAAAAGTGTTAATTGCATGTCTGGTCTCAGGCCATTAACACAAAAATTATTTTAAATTGCTTTCTGAAAGAAAGAATCAAAATAAAGCACCCAAATCCTCTATTTCAGACACATAGCCAGCATTTATTCTGCCAAAGATCCAGGACAGCACAAATCCTGGAATGTCTTAGGTGAGATTAATGTCAGGAAACACCTCTGTTGGCTTGTGCTTACCCAAATTAAGGCACTGAAACATGACCTGATCATTTTCTCTGAATTTGAGTGTTTGACACCAGCTTCTATCAGAAATAAACCAACAGGAAAAAAAAACTTGGAGCAGAGTTCTCGAAGCTCTTCTGACATCCTGCAAACTTCCTGCAGATCATTTCACACAGAGCAGAGGGGCAAAGGAAATCGAGTTGCTGGTAGCTCTGGCAGCAGCTCCCCCAGCCGTGTGTCAGATAAAGCGTTTTTAGCAAGGGTGGAGGTCTGGATCCCTGCAGGGAGCAGGAACCCCCCAGGGCAGGGAGGCTCCATCCACACCCATCAGTCCCATCAGAGGGCCCGTGTGACACAGGGCTGGAATAGTTCTGGCACCAAAGAGTGCCTGAAACGGGTTTGCTGTGGATTTCTGTCTCAGAAGCGCCTCGTGACAGAGCCCCTCACTTTTCACAGAGCAAATTGGGGTGGAGCCCAGAGAGACGGATCACAAAGGAGCTGCCAGCCCCACTCTGGGGGTCACCATCTCTACTCTGAGGGTTGCTGTCCCTACTCCGAGTGTCACCATCTCTACTCCGAGTGTCACCATCCCCACTCTGAGTGTCACTATCTCCACTCCGAGTGTCACCGTCCCTACTCTGTCACCATCCCTACTCCAAGTGTCACCATCCCTACTCCGAGTGTCACCATCCCTACTCCAAGTGTCACTATCTCTACTTTGAGTGTCACCATCCCCACTTTGAGTTTCACTATCTCTACTCCAAGTGCTGCCATCCCTACTCCGAGTGTCACCATCCCTACTCCGAGCGTCACCATCCCTACTCCGAGTGTCACCATCCCTACTCCGAGTGCTGCCATCCCTACTCCGAGTGCCAGATGCACACAGGAAGTGGAGTAACGTCCTCACTGCAGCCCTGGCAGCACAAACGCTGCTCAGGAGCCAGGCACCATTTGCATCCAGGGGAATCAGGGTTAAGTTATACTGTCCTTTTCAATAATTCTTATAGGAAATAGAGCACAGAGTAATTTCTCTGGGACAGCAATTACAAAGTGTGGCGATTCTGAAGCATATTCAGATTTGTCTTTGTACTTTAATGTCCCTTTGCCTGCCCTTTTTTGAATTTTCTGGTTGCTTGTCCAGCTATCTTGCTGGAATTGCTCTTGCATTTCTCTCCTCAGACTACGCACTGTTATTTACTTATTGATCTTTAGTTTTCAAAACACAAACCTCAACAAATGTGAAATTAAGGCAAAGCAAAACCAGTGGTGAAAAAGTAATGAAATATGTATTCTTTTATTTCTGCAAACATCTCCCAATTCAGCCACTACCTTGTCTGTTTTAATGTCACTGCTGTGGAGATATCTTTAAAAACCACAAGCACAGACCCAGAGAAGAAATATGCAGTGTAGAAGTCAGAAACGTGATGCCCTCAGGCAGAATATTAAATATTTCTTTTCTTTTTTTTCTTTTTAAGAAATATCATTTATTCATAGGCAAAGCCACTTAAATAGATATTTCTTAACAGAAGCTTTTATTTCCCTTCTGTGAGAAGGAAATCCATGCATTCTGCTTGCAAAGCTGTCATATAATGTTTCAGCCAAGCCAAAGGAAATTTGGGTATTTAAGGAGCCCTTTCAGGCAGGGAATATAAGGCACTGAGAGTGAGAGTTACTAAGTGGCTCCTGTTTGGGTGACAAGCTCCTCATTACAAACTGCCCCAGAGGACAACTCGGGGGTTCAGAGAGGGTTTTCAGAATCTCTTTGGCAAAACGCTGGGAGGAGGGGTGAAGGACAAGAGGAGCATTGCTCCTGCTTCCCAGCAGGCAGAGCTCCCCGAGGTGGGCAAAGCTTCCAGCACGGCGACTTCACCGCTGCTGCAGCAGCTCAGATCAGCAGTGCACAGCACGGCCTTTAATCCTGGCCTAGGCAAACCAGCCACGCTGGGAGCCATGCAGTGGAGCCAGTCCTGGTGGAGACTCTGGGGAGGATCCAGGCACTGACATTTGCTCTACACAGAACTCCTTTGTTCTTCTCATAGGACCACTGAGGTTGGAAAAGACCTCCAGGACCAACCTGTGCCCGATGCCCACCTTGTCCCCAGCCCGGAGCATGGAGTGCCACCTCCAGGGATGTGTTCCTTGGACACCTCCAGGGATGGGCACTCCAAAGCTCCCTGGGCAGCCCCTGCCAAGCCTGGCCACCCTTTCCATGGGGAAATTCCTGCTGCTGTCCACCCTGAGCCTGCCCTGGCCCAGCCTGAGGCCGTTCCCTCTCCTCCTGTCCCTGTTCCCTGAGCAGAGCCCGACCCCCCCGGCTGTCCCCTCCTGTCAGGGAGTTGTGCAGAGCCACAAGGTCCCCCCTGAGCCTCCTTTTCTCCAGGCTGAGCCCCTCCAGCTCCCTCAGCCTCTCCTCATCAGACTTGCCCCATGTCCCATGGAAGTTGCCTGATCCTCCTGTAATAATATATTTGGAACTGTGCAGCTGAGGGCCCCAGCACTGGGACAGGAAAGACATTTTAACATCAACTGCTGAACATGAAATAACAGTATGAGGCAGTATGAGAAGGAGCCAGAATGAATAGGGAGGTCTGGCCAGTGAAACATTCAGGATGGAGTCCTCAGACAAAACAACTAAGAAGTCAACCCATCAGGAAGAGAGAAACAGGAAAGAGAAGCATTCAGGAAGATGGAAAGAGATATATGCAGAGCTGTTGTGACTTCTGTGTTCATCATCTTACATTGCAAAATATTCAGAAACATTTTAAAGCAAAGAATTAATAAATTAAGATGCCGGTGTCTTCTTCAACAGAAGTAAATGGTAGGTGATTATTTAAATTTGGCAAATAAAATCTGAGTGCCTAATTACCAATTCAGTTCAAAATGTGTGTGCTTGCAATGAAAGTCAGCCAGGGATCAGTTTGCATCCCTTGAAGAACTGCCTTGAATCAGTAGTCTGAGATGTGAATAAACCATTATTCTGTCAACTTTCAGACCTTCATCACATCTAAGAGAGAGACAGTGCAGAGTTTGGAAAGCTTCCCAGAAGGTTTCTGAAATTTATATCAATGCAGTTAAATGTAGTAAAATTTGAATTAAAAAGAATCTGGGGTTATACAGATTCAACAGCAGAGGCTGCTCCAAATGAGCACATTTAAGTGTGAAAAAATTGGTTCACTTTCCTAAAAGATGATTGAGAGGTCCATGTCTAGTGAGAAAAGAGATCCTTATAAATAGAAACCAAATAAATCTGTGTATCCTTTTTCCTATGAAACACTGAAATTGTGTGAGAAAGTTTAGCCTACTGTGAATTTATTCCAAAAGATCCCCAAGTCTTTGTTAGCAAAGATAAGAGAGGGAAAATTTTAGTGTTTGAAAGACTTTCAACTGCATTTTCTATTGCAACATAAAATTTGCAATTTTTTCTAGAGATATTAAAGTTATCCCCTTAATTATACTATGATTTCATTTTAATAATATGAATTGTATAACTAAATCTATATTAGGTCATGATATTGTAGCAAAAGGAAGTATAAATTCAAATTTTAAAAGGATTAACTATAAAAGTTACATATAGTTCATATGCATATCTGAGTTTATAAAGTAAAAGGGGCACATTGCTATTAGTGTGGAAACTCCTGGTTTTCTGGGAATTTGGTAGCACCTGTCAGCAACCTGGCCAGGAATGAATACAAGACACATCTGCTGTGTTTTGAAAATGCAAGGACTGAAGGGTGTCTAATTCCCATTATTTTTACTCAGTCCTTTTGTCTGACAGGTTTCCTCAAAGGAATAAGGAATTCTTAATATCAGAGTTTATCAATTTCTGCTCACCACTGTGACTTCTTTTAAAGTCTTGTATCTGTCATCTTTATGTTAGGGCCAGGATCAAGAAAACTGAAACATCAGTGAGGATTCCTGTATGAGGACCTCCTGAGACCTCCAGGTAATAAAGACAAGTTTTGCAGTTTTACTTTCCTGTGAAATTCAGACTACTAGAAAATTCAGTCTACTAGAAAACTTCAAGGACAGCAGAATGCTGGTTTAAGCATTTATTATGTCCCCAGGAGATGAAGATGTTTCTGAAATATTTCAGAAACATGAATTACACGCTTAAAAAAAAAAAAATAAAACCCAAAACAAACCTCTCCAGTGAAAGAATCAGTATTTACTAAAATCCTGAGCATCACCTGCACTAGAGCTTTCTTTGATTTGTGATGAATGCATGGAATTTGGAAGCTGCTTAGATTGCAATGACTTCTGATGCTAAGGCCTGTTGAAGTAACCTCTGAGCCGAGGCTGTGCAGGGTTTCTGAGCTGCATTTATCTCTGACTGGTTTAATCCAGGTTTTATTATCATCTCAGAGTTCCTTCAAGGTCTTGGGAAAGAGTCAGCAAGGTAAGCTTTCCTAAGGGACTGAACCCCCTTGGGGAGTTTCTGGACTCTGAACCTGCCAAGATCAAAGGTTCTTCCCTCAGTTTTCACTCCAAGTCAGCTCCAGTGCTTACACTGGGACTCACTCTGAACTAGCACGTCCCTGTGCAAGCACGACTAAAATAATCACATTTAAACTCTTAAAGTGTATTAAATAGGGAGATAGCCTGAGATTATTACCTAAAGCACATCAGATTTGGAAAAAAAAACCTTTTCTGTTGTACTACCCATAGAATCTATATGCTACAGAGGAGCCAATTTCTTCTTCTTTCTCAATTTATCTGCATTCCTGGTTTGAGTTGTGCTCACCTCACCCAGGACATCCACTGAAAGTGCTGTGCTCGTTCAGGAGGAGTGTGGGGTTTTAGATACAAATTGCAGGAGATAAACCTACAGTTCAATCCATTAAAGAGAGAAAGATCCATTTGATAAGACAGAAAACCTGAAGTCCAAAAGCAAGCATTTAGCTTTCCATCCACTGCTGCACCTGAGCAGATGTTGCCCACTTTACAGAGCAACAATTCCTCCCAAAGGATTATTCCAGTGCTGCAGCTGCAGCCAAGCTCAGGTCAGGAGTAGTGTCCCATCACTTCAGAGGATGTGCAGGTACAGAATCAGAAAGTATTTATGCCATAATCTGAAAAAAATCGCCATTTAATTTGCAGAAAGTCAATTTGAGCTCAGCATATTCTGAGACAGTAATTTTATTTCACCTATTAACAATAAGCTTTGAAATTCCATTAAATCTTTGTAGACAGCTGATCACTCTTATCAGGATTCTATATGGAAATGGTTTGTTTTCCTCTTGCTGCTAACAATTCATATTTAATTAACCAGTATTGTTAAGGATGGAGAAAAAGCCTTCCTCCAAACCATTCCTGCTGCCAGGTGTGCTGGGAGCTGGGGTGGTTTTCGTGCTCTTGGCACGTTCCCCTCTCTCCTGGGATGCTCAGCAAACCCTGCTGTGTGTGTTCCACCAGGAGAACACATTTCCTCTTCATCTCTGCATCACCCCTCGGTGACAGCAGCGACGGGAGAGATCTGTCAAAAGTTAGAGACCTCAATTTCTGAATGAGTTTGAATCTCCACGTGTAAAAGGACATCAGTAATTTTCTCACATTTTCCTAATCTCCCCTGATGGATTCAGGCCATGCTTTTCATTTACTCCAGATGCGATAACCAAACTGTCAGCTATGTTTCAGCTTTTCCTTTAATCTTCCCTGGAGCCAATAATAAAAGATTAGTAATTGACAGTGGTTGCCAGGCTAAGGGTAATGCTTACTTTAAACACGGGAAGCAAGAGCTGTATTCTTTGAAGGGATAATTTGTGGGAGGCCAGAAAATTGGATTACTTTGTTATCTGTTGTGTAAATGACAAAGATATTCAGTGTCCTTAAAATGTCAAGGCAAGTTTAATTAAAAATTTACTACCTAATTTGAAGGGGGGAGAAGAGAAGGAAATAAATGAATGCTGTTTACACGTAATCTAGAGACTTCACCAGGAAACATATAATAACAAAACTATTCAAAAAATAAGAATGATATTGATATTTTGACACACAAGCAAATTTTGAAACATACAGATTTTTTTAAAAGGAAAAAGTATCTACTCTCATCAGAAGATAAACATGTGCACACACCATCAAAATATTACCAATATTTCAAAAATACAGAGTTGGGAATGAGAGAAATGTCAAGAAACATTCAGAAAAATGAGCTTCCCTAGAAAGAAATTCTCCAGCCACATCAATACTTCCTGAAAGTTGTCAGCAAGAGGTGAATTTCACTTTACCTGTGCAGCCACTCAAGTTCTCAGCATTACCACACCAGGTAACAGCCTTTGTCCTGCATTATATGCACAGCACATTTTTGTTTTCCCTTCCAAAGTGAGGAAAATTGCATGGAAAACATTAAAACTTAGGGACAGATTCTGTTTCAGGCAGCACAGCTGAGCTCAACCCCACTACTGCGTGTAGACATTCATTAGCTAACCAAACTGGGTACAGGAAATTTGAATTTAAACACTGGTGCAAAACCACCTTGGTGGGGCTTTTACCGAGAAAAGCTGTGGCTGAAATGTTGTCACAGACTGCAGACAAAAAAAGTCACATTTTTGCTGAAATAAGGTGCACAGTTTGAGTAAACACAACACATTTTTGGAATTAAAAATACGTAAGTTTTTTTTTTTTACTTAAATATTCACATCTCACCAAATGACTATACACCTTTAAGCTGCTATTATTTGAACTCAACAATACATCTTGAGTTTTTATCTTGCTTATTAAGCTGGTTATTTTCAGTTATGTAGGTATTTTTTATAAGTCAGACAAGTGTGTCACCATCAGTGGTGGTCCCTCCTGCTGATGCTGATGTTTGGTGGCAGCAGGAGCAGGAGTGGCACCATCCTCTCACCCCCAGCCCAGAGCCAGAGCTGCAGGACACATCCTGCACCCCAGAGCACATCCCAGAGTCCGTCCCAGAGCCCCCCCTGCATCCCAGAGCCCATCCCAGAGCCCATCNAAGTCAGGTGTAAGTACAGACAAGTGTGTCACCATCAGTGGTCCCTCCTGCTGATGCTGATGTTTGGTGGCAGCAGGAGCAGGAGTGGCACCATCCTCTCACCCCCAGCCCAGAGCCAGAGCTGCAGGACACATCCTGCACCCCAGAGCACATCCCAGAGTCCGTCCCAGAGCCCCCCCTGCATCCCAGAGCCCATCCCAGAGCCCATCCCAGAGCCCCCCCTGCATCCCAGAGCCCATCCCAGAGCCCATCCCAGAGTCCCTCCTGCACCCCAGAGCCCCTCCTGCATCCCAGAGCCCATCCCAGAGCCCCTCCTGCATCCTAGAGCACCTCCTGCACTCCAGAGCCCATCCTGTATCCCAGAGCCCCTCCTGAATCCCAGAGCCCATCCCAGAGCCCATCTCAGAGCCCATCCTGAATCCCAGAGCCCATCCCAGAGCCCATCCCAGAGCCCATCCTGCATCCCAGAGCACATCCCAGAACCCATCCCAGAACCCATCCCAGAGCACCTCCTGCATCCCAGAGCCCCTCCTGAATCCCAGAGCCCATCCCAGAGCCCATCCCAGAGCCCATCCTGAATCCCAGAGCCCATCCCAGAGCCCATCCCAGAGCCCATCCTGCATCCCAGAGCACATCCCAGAACCCATCCCAGAACCCATCCCAGAGCCCCTCCTGCATCCTAGAGCACCTCCTGCACTCCAGAGCCCATCCTGTATCCCAGAGCCCCTCCTGAATCCCAGAGCCCATCCCAGAGCCCATCTCAGAGCCCATCCTGAATCCCAGAGCCCATCCCAGAACCCATCCCAGAGCACCTCCTGCATCCCAGAGCACACTCAGCATCCCAGAGCTCTGCAGTAACCCCAGCATTTTCCTTGTCATTGCCCTTTTGAGAAAAAAAACTTAAATCTGTAACTAATTTCTCTCCCAATAACAGTATCAAGCCTGATCTTGGTTACATACCACCTTTCTTCAAACTCAGGGAATTTTTGCAGCAAAATACACAGAAAAAGCAGGGTACAATCCAATGCTGAGCTCTTTGACAGACAGGAGAGATGACAAGCACCATGGCAGAGCTGAACAAAGCATGAACAGGAAAACTGGAAAAGTGAAAAAGATAAAGATGGCTTTGAAATTCCCAGCCCACTTCATTCATAATTGTTCCACCTCTCATGGAAATGTGCTGCAGTGCCACTGAGCTCATTCAGTATCAAGGTACTTTATCTAAATTTCTACAGTTTGGCTTCTCTTTTCTGTAAATGTAACAAAACTTTTTTCCAAATTAGCTTCAAGTGCACTTTGGCCACTAAATATTATTTTATTAGACCACAGCACCTTGTGCTGTAAGACTGACTGAAGGCCATGACTGAGAATGTTCTAGAAAAACAATCCCTGGCTATATTAATTTATTCTTTCAAGCTTTACCATCTTTTCTGATGTCACCCTGAAGAGCTCAAGGGCCAGTTCTCCACACAATAATTGGTCACTGAGGACTTTTAGCACCACTGGAAACAGCTGGATTCAATATGGGAGCAGTGTTTGCAGGAAGGTGTGTTTGATTTAGACAGATGTGTGCTCTGGGAGCTCTTGCACAGGGGTCACTTGCACTGTTAATTGAACTCTGGTCACACAGATGTGGGAAGGGAAATGGCCTCTTGGAATTCAGGGGGAAGAGAAGGATGGAAAACACTCCAGCTCAACATGTGTCTGTCTTTAAGCACACGCTTGCTGTCAAAAATATATTTCGTGTTTAAATTATAGCAGCTCTCTTAGTTTTGCATCTAATTTGGAACAGCATTTTCTTCAATCAAATTTCCAGCAAATGGATAGGATTGTATCTTCCTGTCAATATTTTATTTATTTTGTTAAAGGCAGATTCTTTTTAAGGTTTGTATTGTTAAATCAGTAACAGCACCATGCTCAATCATCAATAAGACTGGATTTCAAGAATCCAGACTAAAAGCCTGAATTAAATAATGATCCACTTCACTCTTTCTGATAGAATCCAAAGGTCACCAATCCATTGGCCATAATCCAATACTGGGATAATTTTTCCTAGGGCAGGTAAGTGAAACAGTAAAATGCTTTTTACGGTTACAAATTAGAAGATAATTTGAATTTTTGAACCTTTAAGAGTGGAAAAAGTGGCAGAGCAGGGTGATGGACAAGACATGTTTGTTTAAAATAGAGAACAGAACACAAGAATATCTTCATAGTGACTCAGAGTCTATGAATCAATGAGTTCTCTTTATAATCAATATCATGCATCACAAAAATGAAGAGCTAGAATCCTTGTAACCAAATATAATCATCCTTAACATGAATGGAAAATATAGGCAAAAAAATTAAAAGTCTTGAAAGCACTGGATTTTCGTATTGGAGTTTAGCTCTTTGTATATACAACTTTCTATTAAGTATTATCTCAAGAATCTGGGATATTTTCTGACTTCATCAGTGGTTGAAGAGAGGGAAAATGCAGAATTATGTAGAACGTAAAATGTAGAATACGATTATTTTAAAAGCATCTATTATAAAACTGAGATGGGGGTTCTTTTGCATCTATTTCATTCTTTTCATATAGAGTTATTATTAATATTTCACAAAAATTGTTTTCAGTTTCCTAGAGAAAATACGTGCACTGAAGCTGGAGATGACCAATGTTTTGTGATGCTTTTGGCATTGAAATGACAAAAGATGCAGAAGACGTAAAAAGGCAAGAAGGGATCCTTGACAGGGACTTTGGGAAAGGTGGTTCTGTACCTGAGGTTTGGTTTAAGTCCATCCCTAAACATTCAGGAGGAGTCTGTTAAAACTCCATAATTCAGCTGGTTAAATTTCACATATCTAATGAAAGCAACAGTAAATCTGGGCTGCAGAAAGTATAATTTAATTTAGCCATGACGAGGAGAAAAGCAGTTTATGTGCTAAATACCAGAGTAATTTTGATTGTCTGACAAATGGCTCACCGAAAAAGGCAGAAAATGATAAAATTAAGTCTTGGTGGACTGAATTAATTCACATCCTTTTCCTTCACCAAATATCTACAGACAACATTATTTTCCTTCTCTGCAAGGAAAGAACTGCAAGACAGAAAAGAGTGCACAGAACAGCTCTTGACAGGTTATTTTTTTTCAGGGTAAATTCTACTTCAGAAATTTTACTGTTCAGACACTAACCTGAAGAAATGCCAAAAGAAGAAAAAAAAAAAATCTTTGGCAGTACAGTCCATAATTACATAAGTACACTTACAAAGTTGTGTGGGTCTTACTTTTCGAAGTTCCCTTTTACACAAGACACATGATATGCATTGGAATCCATCCAATCAATACAGAAATCTTTGCCAAAACCATCTTGCACCTTTTCATTATAAAGGGGCTGGCAACAGAGAGCAGGTTTTTGCAATGAGATATGAAACACTCAGTCTAAGAGTCCTTAGAAGTAAATGACAGCAGCACTGTACAAAAAAAGATAATATTCCTATTTAAACAAGCTCTTCATGATGGAGACACCTTTGGAATTGCCCTCTGGTGTCATTCCATAGGTTGGTAAAACCTCTTAAAAGGAAATTAGGAATTTTTTTCCAAGAGAAAATATCTGCTTCCATGCCACTCTCAGACACAATTTTAGCAATTCCATCACAATCTAATGAACTGGAAGGCAGATTTTGCTCTGAAATTCTGTTTGTCAGTTATGGGGTTTATCAGTTCAGTTATCAACTGAACTGAAAATTCAAAATCAACCTAGAGGTGGATTTTACAAACATGCTATGTAACATAACAAATATCTTTACAATCTTTCCATGTTCTAGATAATCTATCATGTATTAATCTAGACAGAGGAATCAGATTAAGTTTTACTAAATATGTTCCTATGTGTACTGATGTGTGCATTTATGTAAGGGAAAAGGAGGAATACAAAGTTTTGTGTTTTTAAATTACCAAAAGCACAGAGTCCGTGTGTCTATTACACCTGCTCTTGAAGCTGAACAGTTCTGATTTTGCATGAAATTAAGAGAGTGGTAAATGACAGATTTTCCTCTATTTAAAACTGGCTTTTGTAATAAAGCACATCTTACTGCAATAGCAGTTAACATATTTCTTCAGTGGAACTGCATGGTGCCCAGCAGTCACAGTATGATATTGCATCCATGCTAAAATAACAGATTATTAGAGGGGAATTTTTAACCAAAAAATAGAAAATACATTTGAAAAATGTCAGTGGTTTTATATGAAGCCATTGAGTTTTGAAACTTGTACTTTAATTATCTTTTCCCTCCCAACTTCAAGTCTGAATATCACATGTACAGGAGCATTAAGAGCTGCTGGGGTTTTATGCCAGCTTGGGGGTATCTCTTTAGGCAAGCAGTAAAAGCCTAAATTACAGGGAATGGCTCTTCTGAATCAAATGTAAATATTGAACAAAGAAAATTATTTTTAAGGACCGAGATCAGTCAGACATTCAATAGTTCAAAAGACTCCCTGAGACACTCCAAACCAAATCCAATGTTTTGTGCCACGTGCCAAACTGGTGCTGGAACGTGCTCAGTTCCATGCACAGGAAGATCTCTGGGATTTGCCCTGGTTGTGATCAGTACATCCTCCACTGCATTTGGGGTTTTTTCACCAATTTTGAGCTGTACTCACAAGTGCAGGACTAATATTCAAAGCAGTAAAACTCAATACAAAGATTTGGATCCCTCCCAATCTCCCTGTTAGGTTTAACTCCTGCTGCTGCATCTCACATTTAAAATTCCTCTGTAAAAAACTATCCAGGATTACATTATTTAAAAACATCACCTTAAAGCTGATGATTTCTTTACTTTAGAAGTTATTATTTGATTAATGACTTCTTTAAATGGGTGCTGCTCATCAGAAGTTTCTTTTATTTACAGGTGGCAAGAACAGATGAGACAGACTGAAAGGAATGAGGTACAGTGTAGAATTCTCAGTTAAAAAATTTAGTAATATTGACTCTTCCCACTTCATCCACTGCTCCTTAAGGACACACTGCATCTTCCAAAAGAAATTTTTAAGGTTACATCTTAAACTAATCACACAGGACATAAGAATATGAACTGAAGGTAGGAGAAATTATTATTTTAGAGCCTACTCAATCATCAGCAGGTAATTCTGTTGTTAGAGGATGAGGAAATGTTTGTGATTTCTAATCAGAATATGCAGATGAAATACCCACAGTCCTGGCTGGACTGCAAACACATAAACCCACGTTGATTCTTTCTTGAAAAGATTCTCACTGTGAGAGTTTATGCAGAATTTGCATCTTAAGATGAGAAAAAAAGAGTGTCTTTAGAGAGGGCATGGTGACAAGGCAGTCAAGAGGATAATGACAACAAATGTTTGCACCTTTCACTTTGACACTTGTTATTTCTGTTCAAAGACAGCACCTCCACAGCCATGATGGCAAAATGCAGGTAAAAGCTATACTTCAGCTTAACAATGGTCAAAAACCCCAATAAATCACCTTTGGGAGATTAAGAAATAAGTATTTATGTCATTAACCCACTTCCCCAGTAAACTTGATTTTTAATAATCTGTTACTGTATTTACTTCATCTTGAAGTTTATTTTTCTTTTGACAAATTAATCTTAGCTTGAATTAATTGTTTGTTTTCACTGCTGTCTTATCAAACTTTTGAAATAACTTTAAACATGAATATGCATGTGTGTTATTTATCTACATCAAATGCTTTAACATGCTTTCATCAGAAATTCTTGCAAGTTTTTCAAGGTTCTTTGTCAGAATGGTAACTCTTTTATACAGCAAACTCTTTACAAAGTTAATATAAAGAAATGAAGTTTTGGGTTGAAAAGATTGAATCCCTGAAGGTTTACAGTCTTGAAAGTATTTTTCACAGGAATATTCCTCTTTTCTTCATTGAAATAATTAGAGCTGTGTAACAGTTAAGAAAAACACACTGCTAAACTTTCTAGCCAGACATGAAACTCATCTGGTTTCACATTATATTCCTATTCTAGCATTATTTAAGAGCTTTGTTTTCTTCTGTGTGCTAAATGGGGAAGTTGAAATCACCCATGTTGCACCCAAATGTGCCTTTAACACTGAATAAATTAGTGTATGGCCCACAAGTCACTTATGTGATACAAAAAGGGGATCTGAAAGAGACAGCCTGGAAAGAAAAGGAGTTGCTGGTTAAACCCAAGCAGTTCAACTCAGCCAAGGGCAACAACTGAGTAAATTCTGAATTTATATCACTAATTTACAGAAACTTGAATGTGTGACCCATGGGGTGAAGAGGGAATGCTCCAAAACTCACGGGCAGAACCAAAACTCTGCTGTGCTGGGATCTGGCTGCCACAGAGTTGGGACAAACCCAGTGCCTCTTTCCTCAGTCATGTAGGGATGTGCAGGGGGGGCCTGGAGGGAAAAAATGGAAATTCTTCCTGAGACAGGACCCTTAAATCAGCACAACTTTATTTGGAAATATGGTGGTTCCATTTCCCCCTTTTTGCCTTGAGCTCCCCTTTCTATCCTGCCTGTAATTAATTCATGCTCTATAAAGCAAGAGGAGCTTCAGCTGATTTCATGGATCCAACCCATCCATGTTTTCCTGTGGTAACTTTCCCACTACATCCTGGGAAATTCACTGGACCTCACAGAGGCAATCCTGAGAATTATCCCAGTGGCAATGAATACTAATCCCCTTTTGGAAAAGGGCTGATCACACCTCATGATTACAGCCTCTAAATGAAGTGATTTTTAATCACAGCAGATAGGTACATGTGGGTTTGTGTCTTAAATAATTTTTTTTAAAGAAGTGCATCTTCTTCCCCTCCAAAAAATGCTGGAAACTTAATATGTTGACTTGACTTTTAGCTTAACTTCAACTAAATGGAAAAAGAAAGACTCATGGACAGGAACTGGCTGGCTCTTAATGGAAATTGCTAAACAGTTCCAAGCAGTAAAGATCATAAGAACGTTAACAGCTTCATAACACAAGCAGCAGTGGCAAAAATAACAGCCAAAGACTTGAAAACAAGCACAATTTATGAATGTATTTCTGTGATCTGGCTGCCTCAATTGCAGGGAAGTGAGTTCTATGACCCAGCAAGTCCCATTGCACCCTCTGTCCTTTATTAACTTGTATTTATTCGGATATAGCCTTTTAAAGGAGCTGAGCATCAACAAACTGAAAGTGGAGTAGTACAAAAGGCCCAAAGGAAGGTTAAAAAAAAGTAATGGAAATCTATGTAGTTTATGGGTGTCTAGGGAAATCATGGCTCTAGTTCTTTATAAGTTTAAAAATACAACTTTTTCATTTTAAACAGCTTTTCTGCAACTCCAGACAGCTTCAGGTGGTACAAAAAAATGCATGTTTTGCATTTCTCTGTGGTGTCTGTGATTATGCATCCTGGCGCAATATGAAAAGGATAATTACATAGAATATGTCCATAATGTAATTCTGAGGTCTTTAACAGGTAGCTAACATTTCCAGAGGAACTGGAGAACTAAGCCTGCCCTGGATCCTCCCTGAGATGGCTGCAGACAAACCTAGAGCAGCAGGTGTGCAGCACATTGATGGGCAGGATTCTACGTGCTGATGAAATCTGCACCACCAGGAGTTTAAGGTCTCCTCATAAATTTCAGCCTTGTTTCAATCCAATCAGCCCCTCACACAGAGGAGAAATGTCTAAAGGACTGTCCTGGTACAGTATTTTCTTTCCCCTTCACACAGCAGCATGCTAAAGCTGTTGGAATTTTGCCCTTGAGCTGATTACTGGGTGAGTGTCCATTTAAAAATATGTATACACACACAGAGAATAGGTCATCTATAGTACAGTCAGGGATTGCCAACTCACTCAGCCACCACAAATTTTGGCAGTGGGTCCTGAACATCGACCTGTGCTCACAGGAATTGTGTAAGAATTAACCCAGATCCCTTTTCTGCCTCTTTCTTGCCCATTCAACATTGTTTAAATTCACCCAAAAACTCTGTTATTGCTTGCACTGTCTCCTTCAGCTTCTGTAGCAAGAATTAAGTCACCAATGTAGAAGGTATGGAAAGAATGTGACTGGATTAATGATAATTAAACCAATTAACAAGGTTCGCCATCATTTTGAGCTTGAAAAGGTCCTCACAACCTCCAACAAAAGCAATCCCATCATTCCCTCAGATGCTCTGCAGTGCCCTGAGGGTTTTTGAGCAATAAACAGATCCAGGGTTGGGAGAAGCAATAGGATTAACAATGAATTTTAATGCAGTTGTCAGAACTGACACTGAACAGATTCACTTACATATCAGTTTATTTACCTTGACATTACAGAACTGCTCCTCTACTGTATTTTCATTGTGGTTTACTTCAAAAACCTGAAACCAGTATCAGGAAGCTCTCCTCCCACTAACAGTCAGTTTATTATTCCTGAGATCCTTTTTTGTTCAATACGTATTTTTTGAGTCAATTGAAAAAAAAAAAAAAAAAAAGAAAAAGAAAAAGTCTTGTTTAATTAATTCACAGCAGATTTCAAACTGAAATTCCATAGCTACAGAATATGCAAGATCTCACAAGTCATAGAAAACTAACCTGATTACAATTGGAAAAGGGAAAAATACCCTCAGCAAATAAAGCCTTTGGCCTCCACCAAAGTTCTGCAGGAGTAACTCACATGCAGGAGACAAATTCCCAATAATGCCCTCAGTAATAGCACCTGGTGTAATACAGCAAATTCTGCACCCTTTGCATGGAGATGGCAATGAGCAGACCTGGCCTGAAGGCCTCACTATTTTATAATTAATCCACATTCAGGGCACATTTCCTTCACCCCCTCCAAAGTCCTAAAGCCATTAATACCTTTTGCAGTGCCATGCTTTGATATAAAAACAGATGTAATTTGTGTTTTTTTGAACAGTACACTGGAAAGCACCAGTGGACACTGTGCAGTGTGGGAATAGAAAATGGGAAACAGGAAAAAGGTTTTGTCCAGCTGACAGCTAACGAGGGGAAAGAGGTGGTGACAGCTCCAGCTGTTCGTATCTTAAGTGCCACTTATTTCTTAAATGATTGCCAATTCACAATGAAAAAATGTGGAAGTGAAGTCTTTCTACAGCTATACAATTAACTAAAATGATGACTTTGGTGTTTTATGTTACTGGATTTATTCTAATTGAGAAAGTAAAGAATTAATTACATTGTTTCAGCTCATGGTTAATGCTTTTATTTTTGCATTCTTACTTTATTGTTCCTCCTCCTCTTAATTTTAATTTTCTGTAGATTAAAAAATGAAGGCAGTGAATGACATAATATTAATGAAATAAACTTTCCTGTAGAAAGAAACGTTTTAAATAAGGACAAATACAATCTCAGTTTTAGAAGTTCCTTCAGTGTGTGAGTAAAATTCTGAGGCCCTGGATTTTCAGGCTTCTCCTTTTGGGCTTTAAAGGAGTTCCCATAAACCAACTCAAGTGTCTCTTCTCCACCTCATGCCAAGGTACAATGATTTCTCCTATCCAAATATTTAATATGTTGAGATTGTACATCCAGAAAATGCAGTCCAAATCTTAAAGGCAGACAGAAGAATTCACATGTACCAACCTCACAAACTAAGAAATTAACTAGTCTTGAATAACCCTGGTTTATACAAGCTTTGACTTTTGAAATTACACTCTGGACCCCTTCCCAGGTGGTGAAAAAAAATTGCCCTTCTAAATTGCCCATATTGTGGGTTTTTCAGTGAATCCCACATGGATAACTCACATCAGGAAAGTGTTACCTTTTATTTCATATTCACTCCTAATTTTATGCTGAGGATCTGATGAGATACAGATCTGTATTCCGAATTTCTACAATATGACCTTTCATGAATTTGATTTACTAAAGCCTCAGATGTGATAGTTCCCATTTGCACGCTTTGTTTTATATGGATGACATTTTCCCTCAACATTAACCTGCCATTTTATTGTCTCTCAATATGTTTCGTGGATGGAACAGTTTTGACTTGTCACAAAATCAAAATTAGCCTACAAAAAATAAGGTTTGGTAAGGAAAATGTACTTTTTTTTCTTTTTTTTGTCCTTGTGAGAGCAGAATTTCACATTAAACCTCCTCTGTTTTGTTCTTCACAGAACACCTAGATTGTTTTTCTCCTAGGCCATGTATTTTACATGAGGTCTAAAGGGCCTTTCATGTGGTGCTACACGTGAGGCCATTAAGATATTATTTATAGAACTATAATTAAAAATGCTCAATAAAATGATTTTATGCTATTCCATTGACTAAAAACTATGAACCAGTTACAAAATTGAGCTCTCTGAAATCACTGACATGATTTCCTTCTGTCTAACATGGCTATTGCCATATAGGCTGGATGTTTATCTACAAAGAATTAAGCATTTACTGAGACAAAACATAGGAAATTATTGCAGGGGGAGGGAATAGTTTCATATTCCTTCTTATGAATTTCTGATTTCCAGCCTTTTGCTTCTATTCATACAGCTAAGATAGGTGCAAATCTCTTTTTCAGTATTTGATTCCTTCAGTGAATCAAGAATATCTGCTGGGGACTGCGTGGCTTCATCCCTCCACAAAATGTAGACATAAATATGCAATTATTTTCCTCCAAAAATAAAAATAACCAAAATGTGATTGAAACACATGTTATTAGCACTTATTAAGAAACAGGAGTTATTTTTTTGTTGTATAATCATCTTTCTTAAAATAAGGATGCACAGTGTTACAAAGGCGTGCAAGAGTGACTTAAAATTCATGAGAGAATGCCTTTCTCAGTATAATTAAAATATTTTTGTAAAATACAGTGTGAATTTTTAATAGGCTATTGTTAGTGCACTATCAACCTTGAAAATTAAACACTGTGCATTTTAAGACATTTTGACATCTCTGCTGTGAAAACCCGTACAAAACGTGCACTCTTCTTCACACTAAGTACTGAACCGAGAGACTCCCTGCAGTTCAGAATTCCTTCTCTTAACTCAAAGTTTTGCCAAACTTTTATAAAAGTTGTCATGAAAAGCCCAGAGGAAGCAAGTCTCTATCTATGACTTACCCATATCACATATTATTTGGGATCATGGTAAATAATTATGATTAATAGACAGAACTCTACTAATATTGGTGTTACAGAGAAAGCAACAGGTTAATAAAATATACCATCCTTGTAATAAAAGAAAATTAATTCCTCAAAAAGTAGGAAAACCACATATAAATATATTTATATATTATATTTACAGGAGCCTGCAGTGACAGGACAAGGGGGAATGGCTTCAAACTGAAAGAGAGTAAGTTCAGATTAGGTATTTGAAAGAAATTCTCCCCTGGGAGGGTGGGCAGGCCCTGGCACAGGTGCCCAGAGCAGCTGTGGCTGCCCCTGGCAGTGCCCAAGGCCAGGCTGGACAAGGCTTGGAGCACCCTGGGACAGTGGAAGGTGCCCCTGGCCAGGGGTAGAATGGGAAGGGCTTTAAGGTCTCTTCCATCCCAAACCATCCTATTATCCATCTAGATAATCTGGATCTTTCAATCCAGCCCTTATTTTCCGTGAAAACAATGAGGCATCAGTGAGAAAAAAGGAGTTTTAAAGCTCTCCTCAAATATCTCCAGATTACGACTCTGGAGATGTGGGATATAGCCAATTCCGTTTGGAGGCAGGGGAAGGGATCTTCCCCAAAACATTCTGGTCTCAGAGCCTTGTCCTGCCCACATGAACTGCAAGTTGTCCTGAGCCTTTCCCTGGTTTTTCTGAAGGGAGGGGAGTTGGGTTTCCTTCTGTGTTTTCCCAGGAGGGTGTCTTGTTGTTTGGGTTTTCTTTTTTCAACTGCATGTTTCATAGAACTGTGCTCCTGACAAAGACAGATCTGGTCCACCACAAGAAGTTGTACCAGGAAAGGTTCAGGCCTGGCTGAGCTGCACTGAATGATTTACAGCATTTCAGCCAGCTAATAAACTTCCCTGGGAGCAGCAGCAGCAAACTTCACTGGGAAATGTCCACCTAGCATCAACCTTGGGGCAGTCTGTGCCCTCCTGACCCCAGAGTGTGGCCTGGGGACAGACCAGCTTGGTGTGATCCCTTCCATGACACAGTCCTGCCCCTGATGCCTTAGGGTTTTAGCTTTTATATTTTTCATATATTTGTAGTCCTGCAGTTCTTTAGTGAATGACTCTGAACTCCACGCACAGTGTGAGCTGCTGCTTCCCCATTTTGGTCAGACACAATTCCTCTCCAGGCCTGGCAGTCAAGGACACCTCACTGCCTCAGGCCCCAGAGATGGAAACAAAAGTGAGCTGGGGGAGCAAATTTATGGTAAATGACTTCATTAGCTGAAGCTGTAATTGGAAGATTAAACCCCAATATACAAATAGACCAAGATTACAAAAGTGTGAAAACCATGGACCTGATGCCCATTTTAGGGTGTAGCCCCTGGGGGGCTTCTTCTGCCCTAAATGTACCTGAAGGCCCTCCAATAAGTAGAACTGCTTTTATTCCCTTAATTTTGTCTGGCCTCTGTTTTTAGGTAGCCCAAAGAGGCATCACCCCCAGCACTCAGCTCCTGCACCCCAGGGCCCCGGAGCACCCACCCTCTGCAGATTACAGAAATCCCTCTTGTCAACACCAATCACTGCAAACCCAGCCTTTCATGTCTCAGGGAACAGAAAAGACGCAGGGGACTGTGAGGAGAAATCTTTGCCATGGGGCTCTTTTCAAAGCAGGAAGCTTTGTGTGATTTTTCCCATTTCCCTCTTTGCACCGCTGCCTCTGCCGGGGTGACCGCTCGCTGCAGGCACACTTGCTGTTTTGTGGGCTGTTTTATTTCCCAGGTGGCAGAGCACTGCTCATGTAGCCTTGCAAAATTACAGCATACATTCTTTTAATCCCCCCCCACAAAGCTCCAGAAGCGGGCTGGCAAAAAACAAAGCTCAGGTTTTCCTGGAGATGGATTTTCACCACTTGAGCTCCTCATTCCTCACACACCTTTTCCGTGAGCCTCTCCCTGTGACTGCCCCAATCCCTCATCCTTCCCCAAACCCAACAGCACTGGTGCCTTTTGTGATCCTGGAATAGTTTCAGCCTGTCCAGCACTGTTCAGTGTTGAAAACCAAGAGAAAAAGTGCCCCTTGTCCAAAAGGTTCTTCAGGTAATATAAAGCCATCTGGAAAATTTCACATTCCAGGAGAGGGAGTGGGAGGGCTGCTAGAAATGCTCCATCAGCAACACCAATTTCCCTACAAGAGCTGAGACAGCTGAATTAGGGAAATTATCTTTATTCAAAGACCATTCTAGCAACTAACACAGTGATTAAAGCACTGCTTGCTCATTTATTATTTCTGTATTCTCATTTATTTTTACTGAAATCCTAAAATAAAATTACTGCCCAAAGTATAGCTGGTTTATTTCTCGTAATAATCTAGATAGATTTTTACCACCATAATATTTAAACATTTTATTTCCTAAGGCATTAAATACAGTTTACACTTAGTTACAATAGAGTGCCTGGTATCAAAAATGTTGGGCATTTGAGACAAAACGATTTGGGCTTTTTTTGAATAATTATATATTTGTCCTCCTTTTCTCTCTAATTCAGCTTAAGAAATACAATGATAACCAAAAGGGTATAATTCTAGTCTATCAAACTTTATGCATTTAAATGTAGAATTCAATAAAAATACAATGATGTTGATCTACTTCCATGGAAACTTGTATTTAGAATACAGCAGTTCATTAAACCTCCCCTGGAGAAGTTCAGATCATCCAACTGAGTAACGTGGATTTTCTACACTGTCAAAATGGCACAGGAACTTTGCAATGGCTTAGAGTGTGGTTCTGCCACACAAACACAATTTTACAACCTAAACAGCAGGCAGAGACTCTGATTAAGGTAAAAGAGCCTAAAAAGCTAAAATTAACTGAGATTGTGGAAGATTCTGCTTCTGATTTGGCTAAGCTGGAGCTATGGTCTCCATGATGACACTTTGCATTCACAGCAGGTACAAAAGAGAATGAGATTTATGGTTAATTCTGAACCCAAAATCCAGTGATTTTTTTTCTCAAAATCTATTTCAGATTCAGAGCATGGAGGCTGCTTGGTTTGCAAGAGCAGAGGTTTTAGTTTTGCTGAAGGAATTCCCACTGCTTTGGCTTGGAAGGACCTTAAGGCTCACGCAGTGCCACCCCCTGCCATGGGCAGGGACACCTTCCACTGGCCCAGGTTACTCAAATCCCCATCCAGCCTGACTCTGTGTGCTCTGAAACCCCTTCTAGAAGAGCCAGGGCTCCTTAAAAGAAAATAAATCAACAGAATAGCAACGTCTTTTTGCATTAAAAAAGAATTTTCAGCATTTGTATTAAGAAATCCCTAAGGAATTATACATTAAAAATGTCTAAGTGTCCAGAGGACACCATTGACTGGATTTAATAAGCTTTTCTCTCCTCTGTTATTAGTTTTTTTCCCCTTAATGAACTATGAATTGTTTGACAAAGGTTTTATTACCTTTGCAATGAAACATGGAGGGTCTGCACTTAAACATAATAATTTACAATGGATTATTTAAAACTTTTTTTTGAAGTCTATATAAATATAAAGGTAATAATAATTGGGGAGTTTAACTCATATTTTATTAAAATCAATGATAATCTGATTTAACTCCTTGGAAAAAGTTAGGCCACTAGAAAAGAAAAATATATTTTTGTCTTAATCACAACTGCTTAGAAAAATGAACAAAATTTCTTTTGACACAGATGCTTATGGAACATTATTAAAGGCATTCAAGAGCCAGGATCTTACTCTCCCTTCAATGGGGTTGAGAGGGCAGGTTTATTATTAAGTTTTTTATGCCAAAGTATAATCAGATTTATCTCAGGGATCAAAGATATTTTTGTAGGTTTAGCTCAAGTATTATCCATCTGTCAGGCATGGTCCTCAAGATTTTGGCATTCTACTGATAGACATGAACCACTCATTTTTCATTTTCCTGCAATCCCCTGTTAATGGAACAAAAACCTCAGCTATTTTAAATACTTTGTTTAGTTTTAGCCATTCTTATCTCCTTAGGAAACTTTTAAACAAATTGTATCTATAGAATAAAAGTTGAAGAAATCCTAAGTAATCTGTCATCACAAAAATACTAAATTAATTTTAAGATTATTTTACAAACACCAGAGGTAGATATTGTTCTTTAAATGACCTACTAAAGTTTGTAAAACTAAACAATTTATAAACTAATACAGCTAAATTCAACTTATCTTCATCTTTGAAGTTTGCCTCTTTTATTCAAGATCTGAAGGAAGACTTCACCTGAAAGCTTGTTGTACTTTTTGACTGAAAGCCTTTGTTCTCCTTTCCAAATAAAATTGTTTATAAGGAAAGATTATCTAAAGAAAAGAAAGAATATCCTCAATCTTATCTTGAAAGAGAAAGATTTTCGGCACGGAAAGGTTTTTCTGCTACTGTAGCAGCCATGAAATTGTAATTTCTGGAAAGCAAGGACACAGGAACGGCCTTTGTGTCACTCTGCCTGTGACAGGCAGGGACGGACACACAGGAGCCAAAACCACACCAAGCACATTTGACCCTTTTTTCCTGCAGAACCCGGGGAAACTCAGCCCAGTGTTTGACTACCCCTCCCTAAGAGCCTGCAAAGGAAATTATTTCGTGTGACGTGAAAGTGGAAGCGCCAGCCAGGCTGGGCTGTGACTTTGCTCATCCTTTTAATTCCTCGCTAATTGCTGCGGTGAGAGGAGGTCCCAGGAAGGAGTCGTGATCTGAGCATGCAATAATTACAGAGAGCAGCTCTGTGCTCCCAGCAGGTGCTGTAAGCATTCCTCCTGATCCAGTCCCCTTTGCTGCAAACATTTGGAGCTGTAAAACCCACGCCTGGCCAGAAAAAGCTGAAACTTTTCAAATACTCATTCCCTGACTCTCTTGCTGAGACCCTTCCACATTAATGCTGTGAGTGTTCATAATCCACTTTAATGTGAGACAGAATATGTAACAAGCCACTACTGAAGGTAATTTAACCTGTTTCAGCTTAAGAGGAAGCAGAAATACACACATTTCTAGAAAAGTAACACATGTTGTACAGTTAGAGCTACACAAACTGACCCACCTCATCCTTAATTTGCAAGAAAAGCTACTGCCCAATTCAGAACTCCATCTTCACCAAGAGAATGACTCAAACACCAATCTCTAGAACCGAACCCATGAGGGGAAACGATCTAGAATTCTGTGCAATCTGTGCTCATAAGCCAAAACAACTTGTACACTGCAACTGAGCATGAACGCTTAATGGCACCTCCTCTGCAGGAAAGTAAACAAACAAAGTCATCTCAAAGAGGTCTTGATCCCCCTGGTATTGTCTTTTATAGGTAGAATGGTGCTGCTCAGCAAATGTGTCCTGTAAGACATTCTGTCTCTATAAAATCTGTATAATCCTTTCCTGGCTGAATTGCCCCTGGCAAAGAAATGTTGGAAAATGACCTCAAGCAACTGTGCCACTGGGATCTGTCATCGTTTGACTACAACCTTATAAAATTCTAGTCTAAGGCAAATTTTCATTAATTTTATAGCTCCTAGAAGACTAATATAATATATCTATAACTTTTAAGTTTATACCTATGCTTGCTGAGCTAAATCTTTAATTGTAGCCCAAATCAGCCAAGCACTTAAACAGATGCTTTATTTTTGAGCACTTAATTCTACTGACTTTGATGGGCCTATGTAAGTGCTTAACATCAGGTGTCTGCTTCAGTGTGGTGCAGGATTTACATGGATTGTGCTGAGTGATCTGAAAATCCACCCTTTCCTAGAGGTGCATTGTTTGTTTTTTTTTTGGTAGGTGTTTTGTTGTTAAAAAAGGAAATAAATGAAAGCAAAAATATCATAACAGTAAGACAAAACTAAGAATAATAACAGCTTTCTTACCTTTCTAAAATTATAATTGATATTGCAAAGCTGCTGTTACTTTCTCCTTACACTTTCCAGTGGATGCAACCTAGACCTTTGCTTTTGTAATCAGCTTTTAATTAAGCCAATGAGTTTTGCGCATTACCCTCGTGCCTGTAATAATTGTTATGATTCTATTACCTTCTTTGTTAAACACATTTGTAGTTTTAAATGACAGGAAGTCAAGCTAGCAATTTGTAAAGATGTGTGAATAAGGAAATTGCTCTATTCATAGGCTCATAATGAACAGAGAGATAACATAATAATGCTTTGTATTCTCTCACCCTCCAAGCAGAGGAAAGAAAGGCAAAGGAGGTGGCCTGGATAATTTTCTGCAGCCCTCCCTTTGTTCTTAAGCCTTTTTACCAGTATTTATTGAGGAATGTAAAGCAAGACAGATCATCCAACCCAAGCCTGGAGCTTGCTGCTTTAGCGACGGCTTCCAAGGAGAAGGAGAAGCTCATTCATCAGAAGCAGCTGCTGGAAAAAAGCCAAAAGCCAACTGCACCCATCCCCACCTCGCTGTGCACCACACCAGAGCTCTGCTGCTCCATCTGGGGATCTGCTGCCAAAACCTGTGCAAACCTAACTTGCTCCAGCCTTAAATCACACTTCACGTCAACCACCAACGTAAACAAAAGATATTTGAGGCACGTTGCTGCTCCAGAAACTCAGGGTCAGCCTAAAGAGTGGGGAATCAAAGGGGCCAGGTGCAACTTTCCTTTGACTTTGGAGACTTCACAGACACCTCCAGAGGACACGAGGGGGTAACATGACAACCTCAGTGCTGTTGTCACTGTCCCCTTCCCCTTGCCAGGTTTCAGAGCAAGTCACACACCCAAACCCCCAGGGGTGTTCAGCTGCTCCCTTGCCCTTGGATCCTCTCTGCCCACCAAATGAGTTAAATCTGCACTTTCTGCCTTGTTTTTCGCAGATCCTTGGAACACCACTAAACAGATATATTTCAAGGAGGAGGGAAACAATATTTTAGCAGACAGTTTGTCAAACAAATATACTTACTTGGTTATTTAAAGAGATTTTATAACTGCACATTGCTATTCAATCCAGTTCCTTGATGTTTTCCACAGTGTTTATAGGCAAACCAAAACGTTCAAACATTGCTACTAATTATGTACAAAATTCTGAACAGCAGAGCTGTGAATTCATGCCAATTTGCTCACTTTAAGTGCTGTTCACTTTCCAAGTTCTGTCAAAATTTCTATTTGAACCTGAAGAAATTTTCAAGGAAAATTCTCCATTAAAAGTCAGGACACAAACAGAACAGAGCAACACATCAGGAGTGAGACTCCTGCCTGCCCTTTTTGCACACACATCTGGAACTGCCCCAGCAATCTACTCTCTACAGTTTTATGTCACCCAGCTTTCCTACCTGCTACCTCCTCTTGCCCCAAATTATGTATCCTATTTAAGGGGTTTCTTTGCAAAAAAAAGCAAATTGTAATTTGGGGTTGGAAATTTTTCCCTGCATCACATGAAGAATTTCTTAGGCCCAGCGTAGCTTCCTTTGCTGACATTTCTTTCCAATTATAGTGCCTGGCTTTCAGAATTTTCAAGTATCCTTAATTACCATTCAAAATGAAAGTTTATATATTATGTTCAGAGTCATGCTCTAATTATGTGTTTTGTGAGAACTTCATCACAACGGATTAAACACTAAAATGAAATTATTGCTTCCTAGTTTTATGGAATTGGAAATACTGGCAAAGGGGCAGCACTAAACTTGGGAGTTTTCTGAGCTAAGGAAGGTGGCAGAAACTTTCTGCATCATCAAAAATTTTGATTTTTTTTTTCCTCTCTATTCTTTGGCATCTTTCAACTCACTTTAAAACACATGTACAAAGTCCCAACCAAACTCAAGTCTCCCAACATCAAAATGTAAAATATATTTATAATCCAAATATTTATGATGCCATTTCAGTGATTTGATTCATCAGGAGATGGGATTAAACCTGTTCAGCGTTTTCACCAACAGAGAGGAGGAGCCAGCACTCCTGGGGCAGCCTGGAAAGTTTGGTGCCATTGTGACTCACTATGTATGAAATGATGTATTTCACACTAACAGGCCTAAAATTAAGATTAAATGACAAGCCAATTGCCCAAGTCTCCTAATGAAAGGAAAATGTACATATTTGCTCTGCTCTTAGAGCATCATTTCCACATATATTTCTCTGTTCCACAGTAATAAATTCAAGGAACTGATGTCGGCATAGATAACACTTTACATTTACTTGGAATAAAATAAACAGTCTTTTCTTATTTGCAAATACTTTATCTTAAGTTTTACCCATGTGAGCAATTTTTCAGCTTTGCACGGTAATTATACAGTGATGTATTTGACCTTAGCAACAATAACAAAAAACAGCAATGAAAAATACACTAGATGTGATAAAGCCCCAGAGATATTAAGCCTCGATGTGGTTATTAAAACTCTTGTATTTTCATTAATCAGAAATATCAGCCTCTTTTTACTGCCATCAGTGTATCTGGGGGTGCACATTCTCTGCATTCATTAGCACAGCTTTTTGTGGGTGGTGTCCTGGGTGTTTGAAATCTAAAGTAGCCACAGGCACAAACCACATGGAAATATTTTCATCACTTCCCTTGGGAAAGACAACCCTGTCCCAACAGACACTCAATAACAGCATCATCACTCACAATACTGGTGATTTCCTTTGCTTGAATATTTCATCCCTGAATTCAATCCCAGAACCCAAAAAGTCACCTCTGTGGGTTTCACTGGCAGGTAAGGAGCTGGTTGAGATGGATTTTCCATCAGTCCTAAAGCCAGAACCATGTCCCATTTCTAATGGTGATTATAAGATGATGCAGAACTACACCCTAAATTTCCAGCACATTTATCTAAACTTACTTTCGATTTATCTATAATTTTAAAGCATAAGTGGGCTTTAGACAACAGCTAAGGGAGGAGTGTTATGAACTGCTGCCCACCCAGCAGGGACAGGAGATTTTCCCAGCAGGGACAGTCCTGGGCAGCCCTGGCTGCCACCTCAGCTGAGAGCTCGGGGAGTTCTGAGTCACTCCTGCATGAGAAAGGTAAAACCTCTCCTGCCTGCCTGAGGTGCTCCACAGACACCAAAAACTGAAAGTTTTCTCCTCTTTGCCATAACTGCTTCCTGGTAAATATTTACATCACATGAAGGCAGAATCCTTTCTGATAACTGGTCTGGATGCAGGATAGTCTTCAGGGCTGAAAAGAGTTGATAAAGATCTTAGTTTGAGTGAAATGTGGCTGCCTGCTAATAGATAATCAGAATTAACTCCTGCAGGAAATAAGTTCTGAGGTTTTTGGCATTATACACAGAGAAGCAAAGTTAAATGTTCCTACTGAGTTTGGGATTCTCTGTGCTCCCTTGCAGTAGAGCAGAGAATAGAAATAAAAGGGATCCAGAGCCAGCAGCAAGTTAAGAAACATCTGCCTATTTATTATGTGTATGATGGAAGCTCTCTTGCCTGCTCTGGACATAACTAAATACCTGATATCCTGGAGCTACCAATAAAAATAACTTCCTATTGTTGAGTTAATTAGTGACCCACACTCAGTCTCTTGCTCTGTGCTGCATCTCATTCCTCTTCATGTTTCAGTTCAGTAATTTCCCACGGAGCAATTGTTGAGTACATACCTAATCCTGTAAGCAGCCTCTTGTTATTTCAGCTTTTGTATCAGGACATCTTTCAATTTTAACTTAAAGCTCTACAAAAGCCAGGGCTCTATTTCCATCCTGATAAACAAGGACTATTCTATCAATCTCATTATAGCAATTCACAACTCAAAATCATACTTAAGTCCAACTAAGTTGATTGTAAATTGACCACTTAAACCCCAACTATAGGAATACCAAACACACCATCCAAAGTCAGTAATTTTTAAGATGACTGCTCATTAAATCATAGATATGAAGAGACAACACTTCAGTACTGAGCAAACGAGTTTTCATTCTTTCCCAAAAGAATTTATTTGTTGTGAGCTCTTTGCTTTCCCACTTCTCCCATACTTGTAACTCAGCTACGGCTGCCAAAACACTTTTGTTACTCTGAAAGGGGAAACTTGATGTAAAATTGAGGGTGTATCAGCTTTTAAGTAGTGTTGGAAACTGGTATGGATATCCTAAGTGCAGTCAGAGAAGCAGTGTTAGCACAGGAAGAGTCACTGAAGAAAGCTTTAATAAGTAAATTTCTCTCAAGCCTTAAGTATTACACTTCCTGTGGGTTTCCCCAGTTGAAGAACCAACACCCTGGGAATGCCATGAGATAAATCTGTACCAGGCATTATCCTGGACCACAGGGTCGTGTCCAGCCAGCTCCATTTCATGGCAACCACAGTCACAACCTGTTCCTTTAGGGACTTCTCCCAGTGCTACCCTATGACATGGATGCTTTTCATTCCTTGCAGAAATGTCACAGAATTTGTGGGAAGACCCTGCTACGAAAGCCACACGGACTGGATTGCTCACCACGACCCTTCTGCAGAGGTACTGCAGGAGGAAGGTGGTGCTAGGTTCTAAAATGGATTTAGACATTGTTTGATCATTTTCTGTGTGACTCCTTCCACTTAAGCTTAGCCAGATATACAGATAGGATGAGAACAATGCAACTTGTCAAGAAATAGCAAAAATACAGTAAAAGCAGATTCGATCTCCTGCTAAAGCATTCTTTTCTTTGCAGTGTGAAGGGTCTCTGAAGGCAGGCAGTGAAAGAGTCTTCACCAAGGCCAGGTTTTTATTTTGAAATTTGTTGTGAAAAGTTTTTCTTCTTAAAAAAGGGTGCATCTGATAGCTGGAGTGCCTGAAAACACACTTTCATGAAGCTCTACATTTCCATGTCCCCTCCATCACAGAAATCCTTATTAGAGCTATATCTGAATTGCACGAGTGCTAAGAGATTCAAATACCTACATTTGCAATGCAGGGACAAAGTAAAAAATGAATTTATTTCATCACTTCCCTTGCCTTCATTCCCATAATTTTCCATGTCTGATCACAAGAGAGGAACTAAATGCACGAGCACATTTCTATTCAGGCTCAGCCCTGCTAAAGGGCAGTGTTAAGTCACAAATCCATTATTTCCCCTATGAAAATGAAAGTAGCTCTCTCTTCCCTATATGAGAAAAATCTGAACCAGGATCCTTAGAGCTCACTGTGGATGCCATGACTGAGCTCTGTCTCTACCCAGAGAAGCTACAACTTCCAGCACAGACCTGCTCCATTTTAGCACCTCTTTGCAGGTCTGTGCTGCTCCACAAGGGACAGGTTTGCCAGGAGGACAAAACAGGCCATGGGTAATAAATTCATCACCTGGCAAACTGAAAAGTCTCCTCACACAGCCCAAAGTCCAGCTTTATCATTTAATTCCCATATATTATGTTTGGAATAGAGAAAAGAGTTGAGAGGCAGGAATTTTGCTGGATTTAATCTAATTAAAATAATACATCGAATACCTGGGACACTTTCTAAAATATCCCACGTGTTTTTCTTACATACATTGTCAGGGTTAAATACATAGTTTGAGTGTACTTGCAAACTTCACTTATATTCTGTTTTAAAGAACTACCCCAGTGTCTGTCAGAGAACAAAAACTGCTCAGAACCACTGGAGATGCTGTAAAGGAAAAAACTGAATTTAGAATCAGCAGAAGAGGGCAGCATCCTACCACGGTATACAGTCCATAGGCTCGGCTTGCTGAAGTTGAGACACAACTTCTGTTGAATGCTAATTTTGCTCAAAGATGACCTACATTCGTTAAAATTTCCTTCATTAACACACAATATATCACCTTTCTAGTTAAGCATTTTAAACCCCCAATAATCCCCTGTAAGCTAATTGCCAATAGCAGCTGATAACATTTGCCACGGGAGCTTCTCCTTGTGCACCCAAGCACAGCTCCCGCCTCACTCCGGTAAAAATGAAATTTCTAAATGGAAGGAGCAGCAGTAATGAAGGAGCTCCAAAACACAGCCTGAAGAAAGCACCAGGTCTGAACACTCCAGATTTTTATCACACAGCTCTCTCCAATGTTTAAACAATTGTTTCCAATCAGAAATGAAGAACACGTTAAGACCATGAGGACAATTTTAATATTCAAACCTTTGTGGGCAATGCAGCTCTCACTGGAGAACATGTGGACCTGCTGTGACCACCCTGCAACAGCCTGCCTTGGGCTCTCTTTGCAGGCTTCATATTTATTGGGAATGCCAAAATAACCAATAATAATTCCAAAAATTGGTTATTTTAAGGGAATTCCAATACATTATTTATGTTGTTTGGAACTTTTCTAAAATTTGCTCAGCCAAGCCGCCCAGAGTGAATCACTCTTCTTTCTCCTGGCATTCATCTTTAATGTACTTCTGCCCTGATCAAATGGTCAATAAGGACACAAATATTTCTGATAGAATGACATTATTTGCTTGAAAAAAAAAAAAAAAAGAAATACCACTGGAACACAATATAACATTTATAAAATTTAAATAGTGTGAACTTTTATTTCCCTACACACACAAAAAAAGACTAAATTTTTGATGGAATAAACCTGTCTGGTGTAGAATTTCTTTTTTAGCATTTAAGGCATGCATTTACACTCACTAAGGGATAATTGATTAATAGCATCAAGAAGGAAAAATTTAAAAGTAAGGAACATGTGACAACCTTGTCTTTAGTTTTTGTGAGTTCTGAATGATTCTTACTGAGAAACAACCACCAGATACTTCAATTACAGTCAAATGTGGTGTTAACAACCCCTTTGTAACTGGAAAACATTGATCTCTACAGAAAGGTGGTCTTGGGAGATACGAATTTATCTTAAAATTCCATACTTGAGATCAAGGTAGAACCAGGTGGTTTCCTAAGGAACTACCTTATTATCTATTATCCATTTATTCCATGCCAAAATGCTCACAAGTATCACTCGCTTGTTTGTGGTATCCTTGCAGCCTAAATTTCTGCTGGCAATACAATTTTCTCCTATTTCACTTAGGAAGAAAGGTGTGTGCTGCTTTTGGTGTGTAAAACAGATGTACAGGGAACATGAGTGAGCTCCCAGACCTCTTCACCTGATGGCTACACCTAAATATGCCCCAGAGCTTTGAGGAATACCAAATACTCTGGGTTGCTGTCAACATTTAAAATTATATTCAAGGTCAGGCTAGATGGAGCTCTGAACAACCTCTCCTATTTGTTGGTGTTTTTTTTCCCCTGTTGTTTTGCTTTAAATTTATTTATTATTTTACTTTGTTTCAAGTTGATTGCATAATGTTCATGCATTTGTCATGGCTTAATGACTGCAATTATAATAGGGGCACTTTAGCTTTTAACACCCCTCTTGCCAGAGGCAGCATATGTATTTTTCCCTCTATGTTGCATTTATTTATTTTGTGTCTGGTAGCTTTTTATGGGTAGAATTCAAAAACAGAAAAAAAAAAAAAAAGTTAAGCAAGGACTGGCTTAATTAAAAATAAAGGCACGAGAACAGTATCTTAAGATGATTACAAATTCCAGCAGGTTTATAAATTATGATACAATGGTAATTATGTGTGCTCTAAGGTCTTGGTTGGAGTTATAAGTCTACTGAACGTGGCCCTCTGGCTCTGCAGTGAAGTAAGAGGCACAGTCACCCCACAGAAAGCTAAAAGCACATGATTTATGTGCTCAGTTTAGGTTTTTTTCATTTAATCATTGCTTAGTCCAAAGAATGGGACACTTCCGGAACACAAGAATTATCACAAAACCCGAATTAACAGATTTAAACCATTTTATGTTGCCTCATTCCACTGTTCAAAGGACACCCCAAAAAGAAGAAGAGACTAAGAAAATAAGGCAAGGTAGAAAAGGAGTCAAGAAGTCAAGGAAAACTCATCTCGTGTGAAAAGCATTCCTGACCATAAATGCTGCTCTAATTTCCTGTTTCTAAAGCCACCGTATTCAACAGGGAGTGAATCCTCCCATCTTCAGGAACTTTGCCCAAACATCACAAAAATGTCAAATTTTCTTTGCAGGAATTCATCAAGCAGAGTCTTCACTGCCTCTGTCTGGATGAGTTTTATTTCAGGTAAGTTAACAAGGGACTCGATATCAGTATGGCAAAAAAAATGTTCTTTTCCCCACCAATTTTCCATGGCAGGAAATTGTAGTCAGATGGCTTTTTACTGTAACATCAGTTTTTAAATCTTTAATGAAATTACCCTTACAAACATCCTGTAAAACTGTGAAGTGTTATCCAATTCCATTGGAGTAACTGAGGTACTAAAATCTAAATGACTTGGAGAAAAACTGGTGAAAAAAGGCTTAAGCTGAAATTTCTTAAGCCCTAGTCTAGTGGCTTATTCCCCGTGCTTTCTCTGGGAAATGTGATTAAATAAGAAAATCAATAAAGATTTAGGTTAGCCAGATAAAACACAAAAGCTTCAAAGTGCGCTGACAAGAATTCAGGGCGTGAGGCCAAGTTTTCTGTGACTTCTTGGAGTGGATCAGTTAATAGCATGAAAACAACGTAATAAGGAGAAAATTACACATCTGCCTCAGGTGTAGCCACGAGGCGCGTCCTCAAGAGCTTCACTTTTATTCCCAACCTAAGTGCACATGAGGAATTCGCAGCCCATTAACAGGGAGGGTGAAAATCCCTTTGTTCAGACTGGCTGCAGGCTCACCCTTATTCAGGTGGAGGTGATAAAGAACCCTCAACATCAAATTCTCTTCTCACTCTCCTGGAGACTGTCTCAGCCTCTAATTGTAAATTAGTGAGAAGAGGGACCAGCTTCAGTACTAAAAACCTGGGCTCCCCAGAAACCCCTAATTCATCATTCAAAAAAGCAGAGTGTGGCACAGTGTTGATGAAACAGCAAGTGAAATAAATGTACAGCTTTAGAAATTTTCACCTTTGCAAAATTAGGCAATTTTGATTAAACACATTATCTGTATATATTTATCTATATTTTCGTTCTCTGACTATAAGAAGCAACTTGCATTTAAATTGCTTTAGAAAACTAAGGTCTGAAAAAGTAAACACACAAAGCTGTTGTGTTTCAAATAAATATTTCATGTTACTGCAAAATATTTTTTCTGGTCTGTGTTTCATTGTTAGTCTTCTTCAGCTTATCAAGCCCAAAAGATCAATTATCTGACTGGCTTTATACAAAAAGATCAAAGGAGATAACACACCTAGTTTGGGAAATCAGCAGCAGCAGTCCTGATCAGCAGCTTCTGCCATGTTAGATAAGAAACAAGGTCAACAAACTTTCAGAACCGAGCTGAAAAAAAATTAGGTGTTTTCTCACTAAGGGAAAATGCATCAGCCCTACTGCAGTCTGCAGAGAAAGTAAAATATTGCTCTTCAACGACAGTGGAAAAAATGAAGTCCAGCCAATTTAACTCTCCTCTCTTTTTCACGCAGGCACAGGGGATTAGCTGTATTGTTTATGAGAAACTTTACAGACCCTTTACACTACTTGCTGCCTGTATTTCCTGAAAAAAATCCTGTAACTCAACCCTCTAACCACAAATGTATTCTCCTTTTTAGCTCATGCAATGATCCCCTTTTCTCTTTTTGATGGAAATATCTGGTGTCTCCTAGGCCAGAATAACAACCTAATAATGCTTCAGGATGAGTGCTCCCAGCCTATGAAAGTCTCTGTATAAATGTCTGTGGACTATTTTGCTGGTCAGTCATTAATAAATATTTCATAGTCATCTTTGGGTTTTGTGACTGTAGTTTTTTGTGTCTGCTATTGTTTTCAAACAGACAAGAACTGGTGAAGTACAAGAATTCTTCATAAAGAACCTTTGAATTATGATTAGTTTAAATGTAATTAATCCCAATTTCTAGCCGGCCATATATGTTTCCCCTTTAGCCTGGCAATTATGGATCAGTTTGAAAGCAAAAATGGTTGTTTACTTTTTAATGTACCTTTACCATGTCTGTGTAATGATAAAGAAAGAAAAAATAATTTGGAGATATTTGAAGAAAGAGTTAGCCATGAATGGAATTCCCTGCAGTGGAAGAGGAGGATGAGGAGCAGCTTAATGGGAGAGCTGTGTACTGATTAAAGATGGGATCTGCAGGACCACCAGGATGTGCTGTCCCATAAACCCCCGTGGTGGCTCCTGTACCCAGATCTCATTACAAACGACCTGCTGGGGCTGAGCCAGGAGTGATTGCTCATCTGGAGACAGCAGAATATTGTGTTGGCAAAGATGTCAGGGCTGGCAAGTCCTGAGCAGACTGAAGTGCTGTGATGGATGGCCCAGCTGTGCCCTGCCACAGCACAGGGTGGACACCCCAAACCTGCCCCCCTGCTCTGACTGAGCCCCGGGCACGGGGGGAGCCCAGCACGCTCCTGGGCAGGCCAGGGCTGCCCCTGCCTCAGGAAGTCTCTGCTCCACAAAACCTCACAAGTCCCCTGATGCCCACTTCTGGCCACGGTCAAACCTGAGGGAATCGAGTGGGCCTTCAACCTCATCTCTATTACAGACTACTCTGTGACAATAGGGTATGTAGAAATACAAGTATAGTTCCTATATTTTGACAAGAAAAATTCATCAAATATCAATTCCTAGGAAAAGATGGGAAAAAAAATTCTACCAAAAGTATCAATTATCAAAACCACCGGGGCTGTTACATTTGTTCCATCAGAAATGTTGCCTGATGTATTACTGATGTAGTCTGGACAAAGTTTAACCCCAAAAGGTGCCCTGATCTGAAACCAGGGGTTGTGGCAGCCTGATGCATGGCAGATGTACCCCTGTGACACCTGGCTCTTCTAGTGCCACCAGCACAGCGCCACATTTGGATTTTTAATACCCTGTTGCTTGGCTTACTTTAAAAAAGCCATAATGTATCAGCCAAGGCACATTTAACCTTCTGTAACAGCCAACTATTTTAGTCCAAGGCAAACAATGGACTGTAAACTTTGGCCTTATTTGGGTTTTGGCCAAGCACAGGTTCATTCAAATCACCCTGCAGTTGTCCAGCTAAGGCAGGTGTTTCCACAGCCCTTGGATTTATGCACTCCCTGAGTTTTCCAGTGATGCTGACACCCCTGAAATTTTCATATACTTGAAATGCTAAATTGCTTTTTATTTTACTTTTTTAAAATATTTTTTTTTCCCCAACCTTTAGAACTTTTAGAATTAATCTATTGCCTGCAAAGCTGAAAAGATTTCCCAGTACTTGGCTCCATGTGGGACCAGGCCATGAAACACACATTTTTTCCAAAAGGCAGAACCACTACAGAAAAATTCCTAGGGAGAAAGATGCAGGTATGAAGGAATTCAGATGATGAACTAATTCAGAATTATTTGAGCATGTTGATGTTATGTTCAGTTAGATATATCAGCAATTCCTGTCAGTCTCATACCAATATTTGTGTAATTGCCATGCCAGTGGAATTGGCATTGCCAGTGGCACGGCACTAGAATTGGAACTATTTCAAAGATGAACAAATCTAAAAGAAGACTGAGATGACAAAAACACTCAACTCTCTGTTTAAGAAACCTGTGAGCCACTGCCACATATTTCTGTCAAAGGCAGAGCAGTGGCAGGTGCTTCTCCTTGCTTTGCCTACACCAGGATGATGCTTCTATAGGAAGAAAAGCAGGCCTGGATTAAAGGTTCAGGTAAATGTTTGTGATTGCTGCTGGCACCACAATTATGACCAGAGGACCAACCTGATTTTCTGCCTCATGGCACATTTACAACTCCAATTCCACGCCTCTTGCCACATCTGAAAAAGCTGACACGTTCTGTTCGTCTCAAAGTGGACGATGTGCAAGCATTTATTCCTTTCTCTATTTTAAAGGAAAGAAAATGGGACTTTTGGGCAGACTTCTGTGGTAAATCAGGAGCTTATGAATATTTATTCTGGATGCTACAATTCATTCAGGTTCTGTACCTATAAGAAAACAGTAGGACAAATACAACTATCAAAGTGCTGGCACAGAATTTGTGGTTTTACTACTTATTAAAAAAGGGGTAAACATTTAATTTCCCATTCATCATGAAGTCCTAAGAACATTTTATTTCAGATGCTAAAGCAGAGCTCTAAAAACCCTGATTTAGAATTAACCTTGAAGGCTAAACCTGCACCTCTTTACAAAACCATGTTCTTTTTCTGACCAAAGCAATTCTGTATTCTAGCTAAATAAAGGGAAGGTTGACATCACAGATTTGTTTGATCAGCATGATGTTTTTCAATAATAAATAAAAGAAAGATTTATGAATCGCCGGCCATTGTTGACAATTCACTTTTCTTTATTGATTTTGCTTTCAAGCAAAATTGCCCAAATAAGATCTTTCTTGGTTTTTTAGCATATCACTTTTATAGAGTTAAACTGAAGACTGTGTCTAACCCGTAAAACAGCTTTTAACCCATAAACAGCTTTCTAACCCATAAACCAGATCACTTTACAGCAAGAAAAAATATTCTAAAAATTAAATCAACAAATTAATCTCCTGTTTCAGGAGATGCAGTTTTCTACTAACACAACACTAAATTTTGCATTTGCTTTACTCCAACCCCCACTTTTTTTCTAGAAGATTTATAATATTTCTCTATAAACTGTGCTAGCCCAGAAGATAGTTTCTACTTTTCAGTGGAATGTAAATTGTCACTTTATAGAGTAGTTTTCCTTTATGTAGGAAAACATTCTTTTTAAAATCTGGCCAGGCCTTCAAACCAGTGACTTGCTGTGAATAATTTTCTATTACCAAGCAGACAAATCTCACTGAGGAATCCACCAAGAAACTCACACTTTTTTTGTGCCTTCATTTCGCAGAAAGGCACTATGAAAAAAGTTATTTTTGAACTCTGACTTTTTATATTTTCTTGTTTCGTTGTTTCAGGTTAAGGGTTTCTTCATAGTTTGAGAAAAACAAAAGAGAAAAAAGGAGTTTTATATCTGAACTGTCTTAACTTACAAAGTGATACCTGTAATAAATTGGATGTGCTAAGGCTGAATTTTTTCTCTGTGTCTTTATGCAGTTACAACTTGGAGGGCAGGAATGGAGTGTAAAATAAATCCTGGGCAGACATTCAGAAATAGTGAGCACACACAACATCCACAGCTACAAAATACAACCTGAGTCCAGTCCAAAGAGATAGTAGAAGATTGCAAGGTGCAATGAAATTTCCTGTCTATTTTCAAGTTGCTTTATAAAGGGAAAAAACCCTTAAATATAAAAATAATAACTTACTTGGTAATAACTCTGATGCATTTTCCTGTAGATTAGTAAATAAATAAACAAATATAAAACCAAATAAAATCCTGGTTGCTTTTTTCCAATATGTGGCCAACTGGTGCTTTCTAATATTATAGTAAGACATAATCTCAGAGCTGAGACAGAGTTCAAATGACAGAAACACCTTTTCTGAGCAGTCCATAAAGACTGCACTTTAAAATTTTAAATGCAAATTTTTCCATAGATGTTTATTGATTGTCCCTTGGTTTATGCATCATGATTTAAATGTCTTTGCAACAGTGCTATAAATGTAAATTTATCACAGTTATTTTATTGCCTCAGTTAACTTTAACAGCTTATTTTATGAGGTTTTGGAGAAAAGTAGAAAAATTAGATATTAGAATGCAGGGCATACAGTGTAATTATACAAACTGTTATTTTAATATTTCTTGAACACTGTATGCCATAATTTACAGTTGCATTACAAACTCCATCTCTGGTAAGATACCTCTGGAAACTGAGTTTCATATGTTTGATCCTCTCAAATCATTTGGGGTGGAGGGGAAGAGAATATAAATGTTTTACAGTTCTCTCTGGTCACCTAAAATCTCTTTATAGAATGTGTGTTTTATCATCATTTTGCATGTTTCTGGACCAACAGGTCTTTGAATGTGCTTCAATTTCACTAAGAGTACATTGGAATAAATTGGAAAGCATTTAGCACATATAAATAAGGAATTCTGGATGCTCCCAACTGAAGGATCTTCAGGGTTTAACTAAACAGACAAGATAAGGGAGATGAACAGTTTAAGCTCTGCTTAACATTTTGAAATACAGCAACTTTTAGCTCTCTGAGGAACTGACAAATACACCCACCCAAAATTCACACTTTGTCAGAACTAGGGCAGGTCAAATAACCATTTTTACCACGTTCTTTTCAAATTTGCATGCTTTTATGGCAAACCTCTTTCAAGAATTCATTGATATGAACTCAAAACAAACTTAAAAGTTGTTTGGCTTTTCTTTCCTTCCCCCCCCCCTTAAATAACAATTGCATGATTTTTGGAAGAAAAACTGAATATCTATATTTTTGGTCTTAAAATGAAATGCTATAAGTTTTGAGATGTTCTTTGTGACATTGGCCAATCTCAAAGGGACAGAAACCAGAAACAAACAGCCCAATTCTGATTAATTTGCTGACTCCTCAAGCAGATTAAAGAACATTTCCCCTTTACCCTCACACATGCACACAGGATAATCAGCCTTGTATAATACCCAACTTTTTTCATGTTTTCTCACTCTAATGATAACATAAACTACAAATTACATTATCAGTGACTTTCTGAATTGAATGTGCGGCTGACATTCTGAATTTAATGTGCAATTACAGTCACTGATGTACAGATTAACACATTAATATTAAACAGATCTGCAGTAATTAGCACCAATTAATGTAAAGGATAAGTTAATTTACAGAGCATATCATTCAATATGCAATCCAATGTGTGCCAAACAGTGCTATGCTAATTCAATAGCCCCTATTTTTAAATTCCTATTAACTGTGGTTGAATAACTGATTATTTGGGGGCTAAAATCCCTCGAAATATTGTGTTTCCCAAAGCCAGGCAGGTGCACCTACAGCTCCTTTTGGTCTATTAGCAAATTAAAAACTTTAAACAGAAGACAAAAGACCATGAAGAGAAATATTTAAGTTCCTTTAAAACTTTTTCTCTTATAGGTTTCAAGCCTGTAGAAATTTTTGAACTGAGACTTGTTTACAAAAGTAAATTTTTTGCTGCAGTAGCCTTTGACCTGGTGTTATTTCAATGAGAATAGCTGCAGAGCCCAAAGTTACACCCAGAAGTAGTTGCTGCAAGTCCTTGCACAGCAGGTTTGTCGTGGCAATAGACAAATATCAACAAATCCAAATATTTTCCCCACACCTTATTAACATCACCCAAATATTCTCTAGGTTACACGTAAATGTTTCATGGGATTGTTTAAGCCACTAATTATTGGTGCTGTTTATTTATAAACTAGAATATAACCAAATAGAATATGACCAATAGAATATGACCAAATAACTCAAATAGTGATTAAAACCTAAGAATAATCTCACAGGTTTGCTGTGCCATCACAGCAGGATTGGACTCAGCTGCAGAGATCACATACAGATAATCGTAATATTGGGAATGCAATTTGTTTATTTTAATATTTGAGGGTGAGAAATACAGCTGATCTTTTGAGCTTGAAATAAAATAGTGAGGACTACAGTGCTTGAAATAACTTCTGGATAATTTCCTGCCTTACTTCAATGATGAGCTTATCTTTATGACATGAAAGACTCTGAAACAGCAGATGGATGATATATGGGGTAAAAAGCAATTCCACACCACCTGAAAGGTTTATGTTCATTAACAGAGAGGAAGCAAGGGTAGTGCAGGTCATTGGAAATTACCTAATTATGTCTTTTCCTTCCCTATTTTTTACTCAGTTGACTCTGGTTTGATATTCTTGCTTGCCTTGTGAGTTTGGTCTTGAGCCTAGAGTAAGTCTTTTCTACTTCCATCCATTATAATTCTTTCTCATCAATCTATCTAATGTTACTTTCTACCTTAGTGAGAACTAAACCCCACCAATCCTTCCTCCTGGTCCTCTACTTGCTGATTTTGACCTCATTTGGGATTTGATTCAGTACTGGAAGCCTTTATGTTTGAAATCATCAGCATTATGGAAACATTCTCAGAAGTAAGCAAAACCAGTGAAAATTCTGAAAGTTAACCAGCCTTGTTTTTAAAGAAACTTCAAGAATAAGTTGGCAGAAAAACTTAGCAGCTAAATTTAAAAAAATCTGTGTGAATCAGAAAATAAGGAGGAGATGAAAAAAGCATCACAAGAGACTGGCTGCTTAAGCTAAACATGAACTATTTGATTTTCCTGAAGTGGAATTTAAATTGTTAAAATTGAAAAGTTAAGCTTTGTATGGCACCATGCTGCTTGTCCCTGAGCAGCTGCTGGGTCTGTGGAAGGGCTGCAGAGCCCCTGTAATTATCTACCTGCGTGTTCTCATTAACACACCACACGTGTGCAGCTGGGCTTGCTCAGGAAAAACAAAATCTCATTGCCACGGGGCTTGGGGTGAGAAATACTCGGAGAACATATTCCTGAAGGCAAGGTCTTATCAGTGCAGAATGTTATCTTTCTCCAAGTGAGCCTGAGAAGGTCACAAGGAATAGGAATTAAATGATCCAAAGCTGCCCTGCTCAACAGTGCAGTCACTTGTCTGCAATCTCTTCAGAAGCTTTAGCTCAAAAAAAAGAGACAGAGTGGCAGGGGTATGAAGGAAAGTCTTCTTGGTGCTGTTAAACTTCTAGCATACAAAAAAAAATCCTCAGTCATTTTATAATAGTAACAGTAGTAGTAAAAATAATGATTATTATAATAACTGCAGCTAGTTTTAGCTGCATTTGTTCAGGTGGAGGCACCTGTAATATGTACAAACTCACCAAAGATCCACACTTAAAAGGAAGTCGTGGAATGCCAACAGCATTTTGGAAATACATTGCTATTAGAGGTGATGAAATACTTTATTTGTTTATCATTTACGGGGGAGTGCTCTGAGCACATTTGGCTTTGCCAAAAATGAGATATTCGGGTGGTGCACAGCTTCATCTTGGTAGCTGTGCTCATTCTGAAACCCTTTGCCTTGAAAGAAGAGTACATCCAACAAGTCAAAGCCGTGTTAGGGAAAGGAACAAGACAGAAAAAGAATGCAAATTCAGGATCCTCTGGGTTTGTGAGAGTTTCTCTTTGTACAGATACATCTGCTTGGGGTAAGAGCCCAGGATATCCCCTGGGAGGAGCTCCTAAGGCACTGGGTGAAAACAAAAATGTCAAAATCAGAAGTAAAACAAGCGAGTTAGACCTGAAACTCTGCCCTTGCATCAACAAAGCCCAGACAGCAGCACACATTAATGATTCTTATCTTCATAGCCTGTGTATAAAATACTGGCCTGGATTGCTCTATTTTTAATCTGAGTCACCAGGGAATTAAATAGATGCAAGCCTGAAGATAGCGCTAAATTTAATTAAAATGACCTTTATAATTGCCATTTCCACGTTTCAGATGGTATCATATTGATAAATAACTCTTAGGAAAAAAGTATTCTCTCTCTTTTTTAAATAATCATTTCTGCAACTTACAAGACCTTCAGAAAGTCACATTTGTGAGGCTGTTTCTTAAAACAAAACAAACAAACCCCTAACAGAACCCTTCAGATACAAAAGAGTTTTAGACCAAAATTCTGCTTAAAGTTGCTACTTACAACACAGTATCTGAAAATTCTGTGGTTAAAAGCTGAAATCAGTTTCTTGCAGTTACAGATCTCTGTGTAGTCCCATTGCTCCTTGCTTTCAGCAGGAGAGAAGAATTTGCCCATTGACTTAAAAATGAGAATCTGTTTCCTCCTAAGAGTCCGAGCCTGCAGCAAAAGGCAGAATTAAAGAACATGGCAGTAAATGTTGCCTCCTAAAACTTTGCTCTCAGAGCCACAACAGTTCCTAGAAAATCTTCTTTCTTTTCTCTCTACCACCCCTTAAAAAGGCTGATCCCATTTTCCCTGTTTCCAGTATCAGAATCAAATAATCAGTTAAATTTATAATTAAGAGCCTTATGATTTAATATTAATATGAAATTTCATTTTGGTTTGATTATATTTATTTTCATCTGCAAAAAATCTGGTTAATGAGTACAACTTGTGCCTGTCAAAACTGAGTGGGAATTTCTTTAGTATCATTTACTTTCATTGACTGTAATCAATTAAATAGAGCAAACAATATCGGGAGATTTGAGTGGGACAGTTTTGAGGTTTTATTCTCTGCTGAGCTGAGCCTCATTTTGAGTATAGTGTTTTAACACTGAACACATGGAATTTTTCATAAATGAGAGAAGTTATTTCAAATTATCAATACAATTTCTAAATATTCTTACAGATGCTGAGGACTCAACAGGTGCATAATAGCAAAATACTCAATATTTTCCACATTGTGAACCTGCTCCAAGATTTCAAAAGTCTATGAGAAGACATTCAGGTTGAGAAAGGAATAAAAAAGACAATTTTCCTGTTTTCTTGCTATTGTTCCATATTGGTTCTTAAAAACACAGGGCAGCAAACCCACAACACCTCTAAGTAACTTCTACCCTTCATGATTTCTGAGGGAATATTGGCACTCATGACCTCTGACTTCCAGAACTGCTCTTCTAAAAGTTTTAAAGCATAAATGAATCCTTGTCTCCAACATCATGGGCCACATTTGATTTTCCCTCTTCACTAAAACCCTTATTTCCTGGGAGACTTGCCAGCCTACTTCTGCCTTGTGTTTCCTACACTAAATACACTGAGCTTTACAAACTTCGAATTGCAGAGCTCTGGATCCTCTAAAGGCCCAGCAGAACACAAAATTCCTTCCTGACCCACTCATTTTCGAGCTCCCTCCACCCATCCCTACCCCCAGCAGTGCCCACTCAGTCCTGCCGTGTTGTATTTATGATTTTCCTTCTCCTTGCCCGACGTGGCACTTCACACTTGTGTTTACTGGAGTTTATCTGCGCCATCCGGACCCTTTCTCCAATTTGGGAAGGTTAATTTAAATTGTAACCTTGTCCTCCAAATTATTTGCAGGCCCTTGCAGGTCATTGTCATCCACAGATTTGGGAAGTTTACTTTTTCCTTCCATCATTCAAGGTTAAAAGTGTGAAAGAACTGAAACCAGAGGAGCTCCCTCAGGCTCTACATAGGAGTAAATGTGGAAATTTAGAGAAAGTCATTCCAAATGAATGATTTTGGCTCATTTTATAATATGCAAGCACGTAGTGCTAAAAATACCAAGTAAAATCGCAAAATGGTTCATTTCTGAAGTATTTTAAGTGTTGGTATTTCAATTTTTTCCTTACAAATTTATCTTTGGGAAAAAAATCAGTATAGATTTACTTCTACTTTATAATATTTTAAGTTTGAAAGATAAACGTCGTGATGAAAAAGGGAATTATAACAACTTTACAGTTTTGTATTTATTATAGAGCTAATTCCCTACATTAACTTTTAAATATGTTGTAAGAAAATATTCACACTAATGTGCACTTGAGTCTTTTTTCTGTATTTTCTCATTTTAGCCTGTAACCTTGCTGGGGTCCTGCTTTTGTTTCATAAGCAGAAAGTAGAAACATCTATTTAGTTACAGTATATTGATTTTTGGAAATCAGATTGTAGAGGGTATAGACAATAGGCATGTAAGGGTCTCAAAGTGGTAATATAAGGATCAATAAATATTCAAGACAACCGAGTACAAAGAAAACCAGGGAAAATGACAGGTGTACACAGAATTCATTTCACTGCTCAGAAAACATCTTTTCTTATTGGAAACTATGAAACTAAATGAGAAACTGCTGAGCACTGATGTTACTGGGCAAACTTCCCAGAGCCCCTCATCCCATTCCTTTACACAGGTGCCTGGACTTCCTCTAGACAGCCATGAGAAAGATTTTAGGCCATAAGTAGGGAAGAAGAAACAAAAACGAGATCCAACTGCTGGGCACTGATGTTCCTTGCGAGCTGCGAGCAGGGAAGGAGGCGCTGCTGGCGCTGGTGACTGCTCTGGATTGCTGAACCACTGCACCGAGCACTTGGGGCACTCCTACCTAGGGCAGGGAAGTCAGAGCCCAGTCTCAGGTGTTTGCAGCGTGGCAGTGTTACAGAGCAGGTTATTCACATGCAGTTTGGAACAGCTGGTGGCATTCCAGAAATAACCCTGCCTCTCAGAGCTTCTCTGCGCCGCTGCAGTTCCCCGGAGGAGCTCTCCAGGCTCCTAGGATACCTTAATGCTACCCAACAAGGATTGAGTTTCCCTTTCAGGAACTTTAAAAAGTACTGTTTCCACATCAGAAGAGATTTTTCCAAAACTGACTTTGAAACTGTGATGTGTAAGGTTTACCAAGTTATGTTTAACTCATGTGTATTTTAATAAAAATCCGAGTATAAATTAAGAATTTTGTTAGATTCAGAGTGAAAGATTTGAGGTCAGCTTGGTTTGCCCTTTGCCCCCAAGCAAAACTGCATTTAACTGATCACCAGAATGCTATAACACCATGTAATGAAATGGCAAATATTCATTAAAAAATAATACTGATTTGGACATTGAAACTACATTAAAACATTCAATACTCTTTTTGAAATCTGGATTTATCTCAAATTGGGAAAACAAGTATCTTTTACAGGTTTAAAGGATGCCCAAACCATGGGTGCCATCCTTGGGGACTCATGATGAGACTGCACTGGTGGGAGTGGTAATCTCAGGACATTTCTGATGCCACATGCAACAGAATTACAAAAATAGGAGAAGTCTAACAGATATACTGGCAAGAGGGTCAAATAGAGCAGTGACTGAGTAGCATGGATTAATTAAACTACACTGAAAATGAGAACTCTCTCCTCTCAGGGTCAGTCCTCCTGCCCTGTACCTGCTCTGGACTGGTCATGGAAGAGCTGCCTATATTTCTTATCTATGGGTAAAACTAATTGTATATTCCCTTTGTGTCCTTCAAGTATATTCACTTTACAATCCCTCAGGAAAAATAAAGAAGCACAATGCCAAACCTGCTGTGAGAAATTAACCCTTTAAGATGACGTGGTTCTGAGAGTGTTTTTCTGACAGAGTGAAAAAAGATGGCAGATTTATATTAACTGTTTTCCCATAAAATCCAAATTACATTCCAAATGGAGACAAATTATTGCACCTTCATATACCCTGCAAGCTGCACTTACAGCAAACTCAGGGCAGTTTTTAACCTGAGGCTGTGCATTCTCTTGACGTTTTTTCTGGTGTTACTATGATCAATTAATCACATCCCCCAATACAAAACAGTCAAAATGTTTACTCAAGCATATGTGCCACTGAATTGATTAAAATAAAAAATCAGAACAACACTTGTAAAATAGATCTCAAATATTATACAACTGTCTGAGCAACTGGTATTGTCCAGTCTCCAGTTCCTACAGGATGGCAAGCAATATGTGCATCTATTTCTAATGCACCCATTGAACATATGTCTGTCAGAGAAAGATGGAAATAGAATGAGGCTATGATAATTTAAATAAACAGCTGTCACTTTATGCAAGATTGCCTCTGGTGAGCTTTGATTTGTGTGTGTACAAAAGAGGAAAAGCACAACTCTACAACTACACAAAATTACAAAACTGAGACTTTTAAAGTAGGAAGGTCATCGTGCTTGTCTCCCATTTTTCTGTAATCCGCAAACAACGAGGACTCACAAAAGAAAAACTTATTCATCTGTGTTATTTGCTCCTTCTTATACTGCTGCCTGTCAGAGACTTCACTACATTGCCCTAGGCCTGCTAAGACTCCTACAGAACGTGCCTGTGAACTGCTTGTGCTTTCAAGAGAGGAAAGAAAGGTTTAAAACCTCTTTTTTTAAGGCAAAAACAAAGCCAATGAGTTTTGCATTGCTTACACAGACCTTTCTTGAGGGAGCACAGTTGCACTCCTGCATTTACATTTTGGAATGAGTATGTGATTGTTTAACAGATAGGAATTAAACTCACTTGCACTTTTTTGTTCTTGAATGATTCAGCTGAAGAACAGGGCTCAGAATCTCATCAAGATGGAAAATTTCCATGCCAATAATGTCTTCCCTTTGAAGCTCAGTTTGCCAGAATGAATGAACACAGTTAAACCCCAAGATTTCAAACTCTTTAAGGTCTCAAAGCACAGAAGAGATTCTCGTGGTTTAAGTGTACACATAAGCCTTGATGTGAACATAAATGTCAGATCTTGAAAAATGAGTATCAATAATGTAAGAAGGAAGCAAGAGACAAACCTACAGGGAAGCACCAATAGGGATTTTCTACTTTGGAATGGAGATGAGAAAACGTGAAAAATTCCAAACTGTCTGACTTTGAAATTTTTCCCTGGATCTAAACCCTCAGAGCAACATTTTCCTTTGGATTTCTGTGCAGCTGAGGCAGGAGCTGGTCTTTAGAAGACACTTGTGTTCATGAGTTCTCACTCCACGTTTTTCCTTCACTGAAATGCAGAATGGAAAGATGAAGTGTCATAAAACCCCCGGAAAGTTTCTTAAACACCCTGGAAAGTTTCATAAACCCCCAGTCTCTATTAAGTAAAACAGAAAGAATTCCAGCATAGGAACACGTGCTTAAGGAACAGTTTGAAACTGAAAAGTGTCAGAAACATTTTTGATCACTGAGAAAACATGGAATAAGAGTACAGAAAATGGAAGGAGAGGTTTATCAATGATCTCTTTTAGTGACAGTTTTGGTTATCAATATTTACATGTTTCATGAGGAAAACCCACCACTTTTCGAGCTGTGATATCCCAAAATTCCTGCTTCCCCTAGCAGTTATAAATAGTGACAGCATTATGACTTTTAAATTTGGATAATAAAATCAAGAGAATTCACACCAATGCTGCTTCCAAACCAGTAAAATAGTACTGCTGATAAAACTGACTTCTGTAAGACAAGCCTGAGCCTCAGATTCTGCAGAGATTTTTTGTTGTGAACCAAGGAAAGGGATCAAAAAATCTGTTTGTTCACTTTTTTGGATATAGAGTCATATATTTTCTCCTCATGGGCCTGGCTCTCCAGACCTTCCCCATCTTTGCTACCCTTCTCAAAGTGAGAGAATTCTTCAAGTCCTTTGTGATCTGTTTAATTCATCTGAAATTAGGTGAAATCACCCATTCCTCTAAAACATGACTGAGCAGTGATGGATTTTACTTACTGGAAGTTACCTCAAAGAACTTAAATATGCTTATTTTTCCATTTCCATTTCAATTTCTTTATTTCATCACCCATGTTGCTAAAATAGTCATAAAATAGGCGTAAAGAAATAAAATCAACTACTAATCCCTGACCTTAATTATCAACAATTTAATTAGTTCACCAGCAAAAAATTACCTTGTTGATGCAAACCCAAAAGAATTCCTTAGTGGACTCCCACTGCTAAATAAACATTAGATTCCCATAAAATAAACTTCAATATTCTGCTGCTATAAAGCCCTAACTTTTAAAGCACCTGTGTGTTGGAAAACTTCTGGCAAACTTCTTACACTGAAAATACATTAATTTCTTTTCCAGATATGAAATAGACAATTTTGCTACTTTAATAAAAGAAGTAAACCTATGCATTAAAGTTTTAAATTTTTAGTAATATGACCTTTTTGAATTCTCTCTTTTAACAGGGTTTGTACCTTTCTGTAAAGCAATTCAGTGCTTCTCTACAGGTGAATTTAGTTTCTAAACTGTTAAAATTTTAATGGCCTCCTGTATTCAGGGAAACAAAAGGTGCTGTGTTTAGGGTTTTCTGATAATAAACCTACTACATGGATGAAAGGAATATATGAAAGTATTTAAACTCAGTTTTCAAATTCAATTGAGAAACAATTTCTTTCAGCAGCTTCATGAAAGAAGGCCATGAGTTATATCCAAACATAAACAGGAGTACAGGAATTAATGTAGGATTTTTATAAAGGGCAGGTGGATGTGTGGCTTTACTCTTAAAAATAGAGTGTACAATTCCATTTCAGTATAAACTTTACCAAATTGTACAAAGTGTATCCTAATATGGAGCACATAAAGAAATAAGAAAGTTTTCATCCCAGTAGCTTTGTCTTACACATTTTGATTTCAAAAGGGCCTCTGCTTTGAGCAAAAAAATCTGCTCATCCAGGGAGTTGATGCAGAATGTTGGAAAGAGAATTCCCCTGCAGCCTGGGAGGGGGTGAGCCTCTCTGATTCCTGTTAATTGACTGAGAATCCTCCTGCAAACAGAAGCACCCTGGGCAGGAGGGGTTGGACACTCCAGCTGCAAATTCATGGCCTTGCTGGGGATCACAGCTGGGATATTTCCAAATATCTGGGCTACCCAAGGTGTTCACTTCTACAGATCTTTGCCTCACACGAAAGCAACAACTCCAGTCTCAACTGTCCTTGCTCTCTCCTGATATAAAGCAGACCTGGAGCTCCATGTCCAGTGCAGGCTAAAAGCTGCTCTTGTCAGTGTTCAGGAGCACATAATCACAGATGGATCACATGCAGGTGCTTTTATTGAAGAGCTCTGGAAGCCAGGGGTACAAACCCAAATCTGACTTCGACATTGATTCAAAATGCAGACATATTTATACTATAATATTATATAACTACTTATTCTTCTATTGTATAAGCATAATTTCGTCTTAAATATCATTCCCATGATCTTTATCAGGTACTCTAAGCATCATGATTCTGTCACTGTTAAACAATAATCACTGTTACTACTAAACAATAATCATATTTAACAAGAGTCATATCTTTTATCAATATGCTTAACAAATACATCATTCATCAGTATGCAGGTGCAGTTTTGCATGATCTATTAAGAATAAAGCACAACATTCCTTTCCCATGGCCTAGCAGGCTCAACGTTCCTTTCTCACTTTCCCATGATTTTAGAAACATTTTAACCCCATGTTAACACTCTTCCTCACCACCATCAAGAAAGCAAAAAACACATTCACGGGTAAAGGGATTTTTTAAAATTTAAATATGGGTTGATTTTGATAGTTAACCTTGTTATTTGCTATGATTCATCATTTTTATAGAAATAACCTATTGGTCATTAATATTTTGGAGGCTCATATAGGAATTCCTCCTGTTTTTCCAAGAATGGGAAGACAAACAACAAAATGATGACTACTTTGTGACAGGTAGACAGCTGTTCCTTGACACTGTGCTCCTGGAAGCAGAGAAATGGCCATCTACTGGAAATCCAGATGCTTATTCTTGCCTTGGACAGATAAATGAATGCTAGCGCTGCATTTTGTACATGATTAAACAATCCTTGTTAGATCAGTGATCCTCCCACCTCAGGTTTAGGCTGAAAAGTTAAAGTAACCTGAGCTGGTTTGTATTCCAGCACGGTGATTTTTAAATTCACTTTGAATCAAGTCTATAACTAACGATCAGTCAAACCCAACATAAAAGGAGATTGCCCAAGAGTAGAGGCTCTGACAGCCCAGATGTATAATTACTAATGTATTTAGAAACACCCTGCAAATCTGTAATAAAGATCAATGGCTTACAGCATAATTTGGCATCTAAGGCACAGAACTCTGATTGTATTGTGTTTGTAAACATGTTTTAAGCTGTTGATAAGGTCTGTCAAGCAGAGGAAATTGAAGTCACTGTGGCAAAGATCCCTGAGATAGTTAGCACCCGAAGAGAAAATGATGTGCCAACTTCTCCGAGCCTTGCTGCCACTTGTGACATTTGCAGCTGCACAAAACCAGCTTAGGGGAGATCCCTGAACGAGTCAGGGTAGACAGTGCCATTCAGAACAAAACTCCCAGAGCTGGGGGGGCTGGCAGCAGCAGGATAATTCTAGATGTAGCAAAAAATACATATTTCTAAAAGCAATAGTCGTTCCCTTGTCACAAGGCCAAAGCAATAGGAAATGTCATTGTAGTCACTGAGTTTAGAGCTGTGGCCACAAGTCATTAATTTTAATTTACTAGCAGTAGTTTGATTGGTACATAGTACCAAAGACTGGTAGAAATCCCCAGGTGAGGCACATTTGAAATTACTGATTAGTGTGGATTCTGCTGCTGGTGACTAATGACCAAAACTGGAAATATTTGGATTTTTCAGCAATGGGAATATTTTCATCTGGGCCCCAAGCCACAGCTATGGAGAGCATCATGACTGATTAATCCCAGGCAGCAACAACAGCACTCCACCATCATCTACAGAGAAATTTTCCATGGAAGAAAATTTTCCAGAAAACTCACGAGGCGTTGGATATTTCTCCCAGTGGAATGGAACAGTAGTGCTGCAAAGCTGATTTCAATAGATCCAAATTCCATCTATTTTTTGTTTCATTTTGCCAATACTACAGAAATTGATATTTGCCTAATAATATTTACAAATGGATTTATAGATAAGCTGAAAATAAAGTCTACAGAAGAACATCATAATAAAGGGAATATAGGATAACAGGTGTTTGAAAACTGGGAAAATCATCATTCTTCTGAGGAATGCTAACTGTCAATAAAATAATTGTTTCCATCAGTGGTTTACAGAGGCAATCAGAGATACCACGAGTTTATCACACCAAATAAACCACATTTGTTGTAGGTTTGAACCAGATGAGCACACAAACAAGAACCTGGATATTTTTTAGAATAGAATAATAACATTTTCAAGCAACAGTGGCTCAACTAGCTAAGTCAAGGGGATTTTGAGAATAGAGATTTTTGGTTTTTCGCTCTGATAAGAATATGTTTATTCCCACTGCTCGTTACACAAGAAATTCAAGTAAAGGAGCAAATAGCCAGCCAGCAATGGAGCCTGGAAGAATTGTGCCTACATTCACAGCATTAATGAGTTTTATTAATTTTCTAAGTTCATAACTTTAGTATCATTAATCAACAACAATTCATTTCTTTGTCTGTGTCACAACAATTTTTAAAAAATATTTTTTAAATTAAGGGAAGGTAAACATTCTCCTTTCAAGGATGGAATTTTGACACAATCCTGGGATCATGCTGACAGAAAAACCCCTAGATGTTCTTTTCCCATATGCTGCCAGAAAAAGATAGACCTTTATTTAGCCAAAAAACCTCTAAGCCTTCCAAAAATTCTTTTTTTTCCCACACAGAGTTAGATAAGGGAAGGAAATACAACCACCCAGTGCACGCTGCCTCGCATGGGGAGAGCGCAGAGGCTGCCACAGGTCGAGGCTGTTTTGGCCGTCCAGGTGATTCCCTGACAAAGTCACATTTTCCTGTCAGGAGCACGAGCCTGGCAGCAAGAGGAGCCCAGCAGCAGGAGCTCCGGGGTCCCCAGGATGTCACAGCAACGTGGGTGAGGTTGTTCCTCACTCTGGCAGGAGCAGACAAACAGCAGCTGCTGCTGAGACGCCGATTTTCCTTGGGAAACTGCGATAAATTAAATGCAACGCTTCTTGTGGCACTTCACCTGGCCTAGGGACACCCTGGCCACAGGGCAGCTTTGCTGAGACAGAATCTCTTCTCTGAGGGGTTTGTAGGCTGGTTGTAAGTCCCGTCCATTTAGTTCTGCGTTCCTACAGCCTTCCTCAGGATGCTTTGTGAGCACCTATGAAGGGTGCCCGTGGTGGAACTGCCTGTGGTGGAGCTGTCAGGATCAGAAAAGAAAGCTAAATTAACTGGGCTTTAAAACTGATAGGAGCAGAAAGGTACCTGAAGGTGTACTGCTTTTCACTAATTCCCCCAGATCTTGAGAAACTCGTTCTTTGGCATAATTCTCATTCTGTTTGACAGTAACTGACCCTGCAGCTATTCCACCTTTTGAATCCATCAGTCAGATTCCTTTTCTTCTCTATGGTTGCTAATCCTATCTCATACTTATTTCCTGTTCTACCCAAGCCTCCCAGAGTTTAAAATCTCAGAGACAAGTCATAAACCATCAGGTTCTCTAAGAGGTTACTTCATTCTTTGCATGTTAAGAAGCAGCATGGGGAAATGCTCCTTTCTCAATGCAAGGAAAGAGAGGAAAAAACCCTAAACTCAGCATGCAAAATGAGATCCCTTCCAACAACTATTCAGTGCAGTCACACCAGGCTCCAGGCTCCCACATTGGGTTCTGTGGCTAGAAATATTTGCCATGTAATCACTGATCCCAATCTGGAATCAAATTTTTAAATATTTATATTTTAAGAAAACATAACATTTTATATCACAATTCTAGAATTCTACCAGCTTTCAGTAACAACTTCTTGTGTTTTGGGGGCCGTTTGTTATTCAAAAGCACTAAATACAAGAGATGTTACAACATTGTCAATGCCTTAACAAAAGAAATCCTTTAAAAAGCATCTACTACTCCTGCATTTTCAATTTCAGGATGGTCCCTACATGACAGGGTTAAATGTCAGGGTTCTGAGATTAATCCACATCTATAAATAATACCAAAGGTTCTATCTCCTACTGATAAAATAGGCTTTTTTTTTTTTTTAAATGCATTCAGCTAAAACCAAATTTGTACATAGAGAATAAAACAATTCATCAAAACAAAACCCAGTTTTTCTCACCAGCAAGTAATTTATGTTCTTCAGTTGAGTCATTATAACATTCTGCAGCTCTCCTTGTCTGGTTATAGACAAAGGAATGGACACTTCTGACAATGCAAAGGGTCTTTAATGTCTGCTCTAAGCTTTACCTCTCCCTTTAGTGACACGGAAGACTCCACTCTCCCTAAGTGCTCTATATTCAATTGTTTCTTCTGTTTCTTTCCACTGTTTTAAATTCTGTATCTGATCTTAACTGGCAACACAGGTTAAGGCTGTGGGAGAAGGGAGAATTGTATAATTATATTCTGAAAGGAAAGGAAAATATAACTGAGGGAAATATAACCAGATATCATTTCTTGTTAATCCTGGCCAAAAGGAGGTATCCTAAGAGAGGGAAAAACAACCGCAGAACAAAATTATAACCATGATATCACTTCTAACTAACCAAATAGAGCAAATGACCTGGGACTCCAATTAACACATCTATGCAATTTATCTATCTGATGAGTCTATTTAGGCATACAGGGAGTTTAACAAGATTTCAGTGTGTGGGAAATGAAAATTGAATACACAGATTTTTTTTTCAGTAAGAATTTTCCCTTTTTCCCCCCTTAATTTTAACCGATTAGTCAATATCAATCTAGATTTTTGATTGTTTTAACACAATGCAGCTGATTAGCATTTTCCAGAAACTCTCTCATTCACCCACACCACCTTCGTGTTGAACCAGCCATAAATGGTTTCTGTTGTCATTACTATCTGTGCTGGTTTGGGCTAGAATTAGCTTCCTTCCCAGCAGCTGCTGTGGGGCTGTGCTCTGGATTTGTGCTGGGAACAGCGTTTTTAAGGCAGGGATGTTTTCATTGTCACTGCACTCTGACTCTTGGGCACTAAGTCCATTCCTGCATCACACCCTTTGTTTAAGTTGCATGCAAAACCCCACAGCTGTTGGAATCAGAACAATTTGCAACTTGAGTTACAGCCCAGGTAAGTGGGAAGGATCAGGGGGATCACTCAAAGGACCCTCTCAATCCCTCTGACGGGCTGACTTAGTCCATGAGACCAGACTGGATTGATCTGGAATGCAGAAAAGCTCAGCTGGCATTTCCTTCACGCTCTCACTCCTGGATCCAGCCCTCCTACTCCTTCCCAAGGTGCATTCCAGGCTGCTGGATGCAAATGTTCTCCAACAAGGGAGCTCTGCTCCTGGCAGAACCTGCCGAGGGTCAGCGCCAGTCGGCGTCGCTGAGGTGCGAACACAGAGAAGGGGAAACATTGATTTCCTGCCTGAATATGCTTTTTATTTTGGCACAGATCTGCACATTGCAAGTGCTGTTTTGATGCTGACTGTTCCCCAGACTTCTCACCAAGTCTGTCTTTACCTCTCAGTTCCCCCATGCACAGGGTGCTGGAAGAGGTGATCCGGGTCAGGAGCTCTGAGGTGATGTCAGGCATTATTTTTATTGCCAGTGATGAGTGCTGAATTTGTATTTGGAGTGGCTACACAGGAAGAGCAGGGAGAGGATATAAAAATGCAGAGGAGTACCCAGTGCATGCCAAAGTGCAGCTTCACAGGCAAGCTCCTGTCTTTCAGGGAACTGTCAGCCACGTGTAATAAACCACAATTGTGTTCAAAGCTAATGCTAATATGGCTCAGTGGGAGACTGGTTTTAAATGTCATATTTTCAAGCCCTTCTCTAAACTCTCTTTCCTAGAAAATACTTCAAGGGAACTGGCATTCTAATGAATTCCTTAGGCCTGATTTTCAGAGCTATTAAGTGCACCTCTGATCACAAGTGCAATAGGAGAGATACTGACAGATATTCAGGTTTATCCTATCTAGATAGACAGGTTGTATAAATACTCTATTTAAAATATTCCCACCCAAGTGGGAAGGAAGCAAGACAAATCAGCCTGAATTAGGATGAAGATGGCAGGGTGAAAACAGAACTTCTTATCTACCCAAAGCAAGCTACTTCAAAATTATGTGAAAATAAAGCTGCTTAAAGTATGCAAACCTTTGCATCAACACATAGTACCAACAGATAATAACAGATAAAACAATGAGTCTTGGTTATAATGGACACATTTTACAATTTATATTGTACATCTATAGTTGCACATACTTTTGCAGTGTTCTGATTTTTGGTGGAATATAAATTCTCTCCCGGAACTTGGAGAACCTGTCTCCTCTGTACTAGAACTAACAGGGAATTTAGAATAATTTGATAATTTCTGGCACACCAATCCTGGCATTGCCTAGAAAACATGTACACAAAGTTAAAATCTCTTTGGCACAAAGTAATATTCCTTATGGGCTTCTCCACCTGTTTGTTGATGCCCAGCCAGTCCCTAAGCTGCAGTCAGCCCTTCCTGGCCAACTCCCCCCAGATTCTGCACTGGACATAGGATTCCATGGAATATGGAATAACATTCCATGGCCTGGAACATCCCTCTGGCCAGGTTGGATCATTGTCCTGGCAGGGTCCCTCTGGGTTCCTCGTGCACCTTCTCACAGGCAGAGCATGGCAAACTGAAAAGCTGCAACTACGAAGCTAAAACCACTCAGCAACAACTAAAACATCAATGTCCTACCATGTTATTCCCATTCTAAATCCAAAATACATGGTAAGAGGTGCTAGGAAGAGAATTAACTCTCTCCCAGCTGAAGCCAGGCCAGCCTGTATCTCTCACTAAAATATATTACATCCCTTTCTTTCACAGTTTACTCCTCTTGGCCATTTGGCAGCTGCAGCAGAGTAAAGTTCTGTGCAATGAAAAATACCTGGTGCTTTGCACTGGGAAAGAAGGCAATGCATCAGCCTGGGATGGAAAAAGAGGGAGCTTTGTAGCAGAGGAGCAGCAACTGAGAGCCCCCGGCCCCAAGTGCTCTGATTTTCCTTTAAGTGGAGTTTGAGGAAACAGGAATCCTGCTCAGAGCTGTTCATCACAGCTGGAGAGAACAATTAAACATGAGCCTCCTGGATGTTTAGTCAACAGGGAGCTGTCTGTCTAACATGGCTCTAACTGAAAAATATGAGATCTCAGAGCCCTAAACACATTTCTATTCAGGATATGGGACACCAGGACAGTCTGACATTTCCTGAAGACAGAGCCTATACAAGTCCATTATTTAAATGAAGACCTGGACACATAAAGACAATAATTAACTCATTTGAAGGTCTAAAAGTTATCTAAATAGGAGAGATACAGGTGGTGTGTGTGCCCTATCCCTCACCAGTATCTCCTAAAGAAAAACAAGGGATAAAAATCAGGAAGACAATGGCAATTAGCCTCCTAATTAAAGAATAAGCAAAAGGCTGGGCTGCAAAGCAAGTTATTCCGAGTAGTTATTCCCAGTTGTTCCTCAGTCTAAATAAGACTGTTTTCTCCTCAAATGTCACAGCATACTTAGTGCCAGGAGAGAATTATTTCAGCACACAATGAACAAAAGAACACAACCACGAGGAGCGAAGTGACAAAGTGTCCATGCCCTGAATTGCAGCTCGAATTGCAGATAATTGGGAGCCAAGACTCCTGCAGCATGAATCCTGCTGCAGAGGCAAACCCCCATGACCTTTAATACCTTTCTCATTTGTTTTGATATACCCAAGCTATTGGCAAGTGGAGGTCAAACAACTTTTCCAAGTATCCTTAGCAATGTGAGAAAAGTGGGCATCACCAAAAGTTCCCACTCCAGGTCTGCAGGATCAGGATTTCCTTCTGAGCACAGCCCATCCTTGTGTTTCTCTTTCCATGATGAGGAGCCATGCCCAGGGCTGGCTCTGACAGCACTCAGCTGATTATCCCCACAGCCTTTCATCTCTGATTCTGTGCTTCAGGATGTCCATGACAGCAAAGCCTCAGCTCCTGACAGACCCTGCTGAGCTGTTCTGTACCTGCACCAGGGCTTCAAACTGCAGCTCCTAAACTCACCCACCAGCTTCGCAAAGAGCGATGGCTTCAGAGTCATTCCTGCGTGGTTTGAGACTATTTCTTATGTTCAATAATCACATTATTGCTGCACAGGAGCTTATGAAAACTATTAGTTATAATACTTCTGTGTGAGAAGAAATTAAAATTGCCTTTAGGAGGAATGAATGGGCCATAGAACTACTAAATGCCTGACTATAACATTTTCTATATGTTTATTGATCTAAGATCAACAAATTACAATTCACTTGACATGCCAAGCTTTATTTATTTATTTAATAGCACACTTGTGAAACAATTATTTCCAAAATCTCTTTTCAGACTCGCTAATCTCTTCATGAACATGATTAACCATGATGTGGCTCAGTCCTCAAGTAGTCCAAGCAACAGATAAAGATGACAAATTAGGAATAAAAGTCTTCTCTGTAATGTACCAAAATAGACCACAAGCACATTTGTTTCTCTTGCTGATCATTAATTCAGACTTAATTTAAGTACGAATGCTAATTAAAATTTTGTTGGTTTTCACTGACTTCTGACAGAAAAACCACAGAGCCAATGGTTGCACTGAAGTAATTTCACTGACAAATGCTTGGCATCACAGCCTGTTGAGACTTCAGATTTAGTGAAAAACTAACAGTATTTTGATCAGTTCTGAAATATGCCCAAACATTTAATTTTGCAAAGCATCTGTTGCACACTGACTCTTCAAGCGCTAAATATTTCAATGCCTGTTGTTCTTCTGTTGAAAAAGTCCAATTTATAATATTCAAAATCCTGCCTAACATCCAGAGAAATATAGAAGACAGCAGTGAAAATTATTCTGCTATCTTATCTTATCTGCTATCTTATCTATTATTCTGTTATCTTTAAAGCTAAAGATATCAAAATGCTGAATTATCTTTTACTACAGTTTTACTTATATGTAAAATACTATATATAGTATTTATATTATTTATAGTATTTATACTACTTATATAAAAACAGGAAATTATGAAGTTAATTAATTGCATCCTTATTTCACTTTTTTAGATCTGCACTGCCAACTCCCAGGCAGAAGTCTGAAGAAGACAATATTGTGATTTTTGAAAGAAAATGAACAGAGGAGTTTTTACCTGCAGGCCTAGCAAAGATGCAGGGGCTTGTGGATGGCCCATGTGATGCCTTAAGTTCTAGCTTTTATATTTTCCAATATTCTGNGCAAAGCATCTGTTGCACACTGACTCTTCAAGCGCTAAATATTTCAATGCCTGTTGTTCTTCTGTTGAAAAAGTCCAATTTATAATATTCAAAATCCTGCCTAACATCCAGAGAAATATAGAAGACAGCAGTGAAAATTATTCTTCTAGGTTATCTTTAAAGCTAAAGATACCAAAATGCTGAATTATCTTTTACTACAGTTTTACTTATATGTAAAATACTATTTATAGTATTTACATTATTTATAGTATTTATACTATTTATATAAAAACAGGAAATTATGAAGTTAATTAATTGCATCCTTATTTCACTTTTTTAGATCTGCACTGCCAACTCCCAGGCAGAAGTCTGAAGAAGACAATATTGTGATTTTTGAAAGAAAATGAACAGAGGAGTTTTTACCTGCAGGCCTAGCAAAGATGCAGGGGCTTGTGGATGGCCCATGTGATGCCTTAAGTTCTAGCTTTTATATTTTCCAATATTCTGTACTGCACTGGTGTGTGACTCTGAACCTCAAAGTGTGAGCACGTTCTCCTCCCAGCTCAGTCACACAGAACAATCCTTTTCCAGCCCCAGAACCAGGGACACCACTGCAGCCTCAGGCCCAAAAAGAGCAAACAGAGAATTGAGGGGAACAACCTGGGATGATGGGACTGCACAACCTGGAGCTGGAACTGGACAATTGACCCCAAAATGGAAATGGACCAACACTTATAACAGTGTGAAAACTCATGGCACGCTGTCCATCGTGGGTGGAGCCACATCCAGGCTCTTGTGCTGCCCAAGGTGTGTCCTGTGAAGGCCTTTTAATAAATCCCAGCTTTATTCCTTCAACTCTGTCCAGCCTCTGCTCCAGGCAGCCTCTGCAGGCACCACAGGGCACAAGCCAAGGCCGGAGGCGAGGACAGAGCTGGTGCATTTCTCTGTCACAGGATGCAGTGGCACAGACACCGAGGACAACCCCAGGCTGCTCACAGGGATGCTGCTCACAGGGATGCTGCTCACAGGGATGCTGCACAGCAGGCTCAGCTTTCCCTCCCAAGTGAAGCTACAGCAACTTCTGAAGTTCTGAGGATGGCCCCAGCCCGTGTCTCTCACGTGGCTTTGAACGTGCTTTGTTGAAGATAACACAAGAAAGCCTCCTGGGGCTGTGTAGCCTCCTGTTGTGATTATTATTCAGCAGCAAATGCCTGCCTGGATCCTACTGTGCTCTATTCTAAATCAGTACAACTATCTGCTATCTGACACCTCCTGAAATCTGACTGCATCTTAGGGGACAGTCTGCGCTGTAAATTATTTATTCTGACTTACACTGCTTGCTTTTCTCTTCTCAGGAAGAGCTAGAATGGCCAGGCCCTCGTGGCTTGTTGCTTGACTGGATTTAAGATTGTTTCAGTCTCTTGGCTTTATATCTATCATCTTTTTCTATATGCTGAAGGTATTTTAAAGAAAAAATTAAAAAGAGGTTTTTTAAATTTTAAAGAAATTATTTCCTTTATGTTTTAATAACACCTTAGTAAGATTATGTAAATCAATGCCAAAATGTCACCTTATTAATAAGCATAAACAAGCTTTAAAGACTTTTAAAAAATAATTAGCTTCTAAATTATTTTTTCCATTCCTGCTCGTATTGATTAGATCCCAGAGTACTGTGATCCATCATGAACTAACTTAGAAGTAAAAAAAACAATTCTGATCTTACCAACCTTACAAATAATTGTACGTGCCCTCTGTGGCCAACCACTATAAAAAATCCAGTTTTTTTTTTTAATTGGCTTCTGGTTTTTGGTAGAGTTTTTTTTTTGTTAGTTTGTTTTTAGTAAAGTTTTGAGACAACCAAATAGAAAAAATGAAGAACTGAGGTCACTGCTGAGCCTTTGGCTCAATTTCAGGGCCTCACTATGCTGATACCTGGTTTGGTGTTTGATTCCAGCCCCCCTGGCCCTCAGCCTTTCCTCCAGCCCCTTCCTCATCTCCGCAGCCTCCTCTGGCCCCACTCCAGGGTCCCCCTGTCCCTGCTGTCCTGAGGAGCCAGGGCTGGACACAGCACCCCAGAGGGGTGACCAGAGGGGCAGGACCCCCTCCCTGACCTGCTGCCAATCCTCTCCCTAAGTCTGACACCACTAAATCTCCATCAGGCAGAAAAATCTCAAACCTCTGCTTCTCCAACAGGCACTTTGATAAGTTAGCACAGCAGTCCATAAACGTGTTTCAGATTAGTTAAACAAATTCCTGTTTGCAGGCAAACGTGGCAGCGCATATTGCTGCGAGATGGCCTTTACAAAGGCAATAATAAATCACAAATACCCTTAATAGGATAATACTACCATGAATGTGGAAAGAAATAAGCATCTGTAACCCGCAGATTAAAAGAGGCAGCATATTTAATATGAAACAATGTAATGTAATGCCAACATGAGATGAGAAGATTACAAATTTCTTCAATTAGTCATACAGCCAAAGCATGAATACAAATATTCACTATCAGCACTCTGAGATGTAAAGCACATCAGAAAATAGGTCAAAATAAAGCATATCAGCACTGCTCAAACAAATGACAGTCATGTGAAGATAGTGTTTTGGGGTTTTTTAAAATATACTATCAGATGTTGAATCCTGGCTGTATTTATCAAACACCTTCACTTTTTGTTGCATTCCTTTTAGGATTAGGCTGTGATGAGCCCAGTTCTTCCAAGACATCTAAAAGGTTACCCCCCTCCTTCCTCTTTTTGTTTGGGGGTGGGGAAAGAATAAGGTAAAACATCTCATAAACCACCTAGATAGAAAGACCCTTCAGGAGTCTAATATTTTCATTTAACTGTTAGACTCTGATTGGCAACTAAGAAAATAAAAATATCTCTCAGTCTATCTAGCTCACAGTCTGAGCATCATAACTAAGAAAACACTCTTTATCCAATCTGATCCATTTCTTCATGCCCTTTGGGTTTCTCCTGTGGCCATTATCACACAATGGCCAAGGGCAGGAAGTTCCAAGGGTAAATATGTTTGATTTAGTGAAGACACTGATTGGGACCAGCTTTTTGATCCATCTGATTGGCCTCCAGCTGTGTGTCATGGCTGTGCACTTCACCTGTAGGGATCATGAATTTCCTGTACTTTAAGGCTCATGAACAAGTGCCAAAACCTGTCAGACATTCTTACCAAAACTGTTCACTTGCATAAACCAAAAGGAAAAAATCAAATCCACACCATCAGAGACTGGAATATCGTTCTATGAAAGCAAAACCAGAGAGTTTCTGTCAATTCTGCCATCCTTCAATTTGTCCTGCTCTTGCACTGAAGAGCTGAGGACCAATATTCCAAATGCAAAGTGCGTGCAAGGGAGTGATTCTGACTGCAAACAACACCTCTGCAAAGGAAACTTCAGCCCACACCATCTATTCTCTCTCGAACACTAAACCATCAGTAATTTTTAAAAATACCCAGGCACCAGAAGCTTGAACTCCAGCTGGTACTTTTAGTGACAATTGATAATTATAAACCTTTGCCTTTCTGTCAGAAGGGCTTGAAGGACTTTGCTGTACCAACAGAGCAGCACCTGCCTGCTCAGGGGGCAGCTCTGGCACTCCTGAAACAAAGAATTCAGCAATTTTTCACCCTCACGCTTCTCAGCAGTTGCTGCTAATGAAAATTATAACCAAGAGACCTCTTTATAGTGTACAATGAGGAACCAGGATAACGGTAAAAAATTCAATATTCAAGCTGTGTAAGATTGTTTTGATTCAATTCATTTGCAGATTATTTTGGAATTAAAAAAAATAATTAAAAAAGGAAGACTGTGGCTTAAAATTAATTGTGTACCAAAAGTCTCAGCAGTGATCTTATGGCATCTTTATGGAACAGGACAGGTCACAATTAATGGTTTTAAATTTTACCTCAGTACTACCAACATTTATTCTGGACTCTCTTGGTATTTATGCCTCAAAACGTGGTGGTTTTTAAAAACTTATTTTGTACATTTTCATTTAAGTCAACCCAAGGGAATAAAGACAACATTACATACAGATCTTTAAAAAGGATCTTTCTTTCAGTCCAAGACACTGCATTTTAGTGCAAGCCCTTTTTGTCTACCATATAATCAATCCTAATTTTAAACTTTTCCTTCTTCAGATTAACAAATCATTTTCCACCATAACCTTGTGATGCATTTCAGAAAACCAGACAAATAATATCTCTGTATTTGCTTAAAAATGCACTTTTCTCGTCCAAGAAATGTAACATCAACTGGACACGTTAACTTTGCAAACCCATCAGTTTTATGCTTTTCCTCATTTATGCATTTGCATTATGTATTTCCATCTCCCAGTTGTTAGCACTCGAATTTGATATGGGATTAGCAAGTTCATAGGTCAAATCCCTTTGGATTCGGGAGATACTTGGAATTTTATGTGATAAATTTTCCAAGTCCCCAGGCAATGGTTCTGCATTTCAGGTGTTGGTATTTTTCTCTGTTGTGACAACCAGCCAGTTTGTCCAGTATTCAAGATCACTAGCAGCACTGAAAATTGGAATTTTTCCTGTTTAATCTTTTTACATGTAGTACTGTTTTCTCCAAATACCTCCAAGACAGCCTGATAATTAGCATACATCAAATGCATTGCTGGCTATTACCAAAAATAGGGCTCCTTTCAACATGCTGAAGGCAACAGTTGCTGACAGAAATTAAGTAGCTGTTTTAATCTTTGTGATATCTTCCATATTTCAAGAGCTACAGCCCAGTGGAGCTTTTAGTTGCCCTTTTCCAATCTTTCCCCCACCCACCTGGATTCCTATTTATGCCTGATTATGGAGATGCTTCATACTCACTCCTGATATAAATCCCTTAAGAGAAATTCCCTTAATTCAGTATTTTTTTCTTCTCATTAATTTGAAATATCATAACATGTGATTTAGAAACGTCTGGGAAGAAAAACTATTTATTGATGCTGTCCCTAATAACACTCTGAAGTGCTGCTTTTCGTCTTTGGTTCTTGCAGTTTTTCAGCTGTGAAAAATTTCTTTTTCTAAAATATTATAGAGCCTCAGAGCTACAAGTGCAGAATAAAAGGCAGACCCTACTCTCAATTCCCAGGCACCTTGCCCTGGAATGCTGCAGTTACAGGACTCACACATAACACGATTCACTCTGTGCTCCAGGAAGAAAATGGAAGTGACTTGAGGTAGATCAGAATTAGTGATTCTCTACAGAATTTCCTCTACCCTCTCCTTTGAGAAAAGGTTTATTTTAGTAAAGGCTGAAGCTCACTCAAAAGAATAAGAACAGCTTTTTCCTCTAAAGGAGCTCATCCCCCAGCCAAACAGTAACACAAATCCATCCTGACTGCTATGAATTGCTTCTCAGCATTGATTCACTGGCTGCTGACTGTTCTGTAAAGTGGGCAGCCTGAATTCTGCAGATCAAGTTGGGAGCAAAAGTGCTCCTAACTGAAGACTAATATTGACACCTATTTCTGCCATAATAAGAAATCCAGGGGAACACACTTAGTTCATTATAAATGATCACTTCATTATCCAAATTCGTGTCTTCCAATATTTCCTCGGAAAACGTTGCACAATGGCCTCCGTGTTCCTGAAGAACTCTATTTGTTCTTTTATTGAAATGTTGCCATCAGAAAGCATCGTTTGTTCCCATCCATAATTCAGAGTTTCCTTCAGAAAAGGCAGGAGCTGCCTGTTCAAATATATTGAAGCTCTCATGGCCTGCAGCACCTGCTGCAATGCATTATTGATACTCAGCAGTGGCGCTGACGCAGTTCTGGGAGCTCCTGCTTCCCTCTGGATGGGAGAGCTCCAAAAGGAAACACGTTTCCTCTGGACTTCCTTTTTCTGATATTTCCCCAAGATGGATCCTTAAAGAGTGACCTCTGAATTCTAAGTTAGAGCATCCTGAGGAAGCCTCCACAGTTTTTTTTGGTTTTTTTTAACTAACAATATTTTATTTATTTTTTTCCCCCACAACCCATCTTTTCCTTCACTCTGTGGGGAATGGAGCCAATTCAGAAGGAGTCAGGAAGGCTGGCAGAGCTGTGCCCTCAGTTGGTGCACTCAGGGCCCTGGCAAAGCTCCTCTAATTCCATGATTAGTCAGTACTTAGGGTAAACTTTCAATCAACCCTATCCAGCCTCTCAGAGATCAGCTCAGTTTGTTGCAGTCTGGTGCTAAATTCCAAGGCTGCAGCTTCAGTCCTTGTAAGCTGCATTCAGTAAAGAGTTGGACTTGATGATCCTTTTGGGTCTCTTCTAACTCAGAATATTCTGTGATTCTGAGATTCTCTGAGGTCTGGCCTAGTGCCCCTATTCTTGATGTGGTCAGTCAAATAAGTTTTATTTTGGGACAAAAAGAAATTTCCTTCTGGCTAAATCAGAATCCAGCACGATTTTCCTCACAAGACAAAGCTCAGTTCTTTGCTGGTTGAGAGCTCCTACCCTGTTCAAAAGCAGTTCAGGTTCCTGACAAAAGATGAAGTGCAGGGTTGGATCTCATCAAAACTTCATCCAAAGGAATTTTGCTGGCAACCTTCAGTCCTTTAGGTTATATCACTCATGACACCAACATCACAACAAAAAAAGGCATGAGTAGAAATGGAGAGGAATGAATCTACAATATGTAATTTATTGCTGCAATCTTTAGATCCCAAGTGAGTTAATTTCAAAAAGCTGTCAGGTAATTATTTTGTGCTTTGGGTTTTTTTCTTCTTGACTGGAACAATGAATCATTAAATAAGTGAGAGCTTGAAGACACCATGCTGAGGAGAACTGTCTAGCATCAGTAAGCAGAGAAAAATCTGATTCTGATAGCAGCCTCATCAGTTACTACATAATTTAAATGGAAGTTGGATAATCCTAAAGGCTTTTAGAATCTCATCTAAACAGTGCTATTACTCATTCTCAAAACATTTTATTGCAGGAAGACCGCTTTTTATGCTCTCAGATAAATTTAACAGGATCTCTGTAATTTTATTTTTATGTAAATATGTACACCCCATATATAATAAAATGGTTCACTGCTGGGCATTTAAAGCACAGGCATCTACAGCTCTTTTTACATAGAATATGAGCCCTCAAATAAAACCTGCACCAACAGGCTACTTTTAATTTGGACAGATCCATTCCCTCTCTCTCCTGCTTCCTAATCAAGCAGTAATTACCATTTACAAAATTCATACTGCCTGACCTATCAGCTTTCTGATTGCAGTCCATCCAATCACTTGACAAAGAAATCTAATTCTTTATTTTCCTCCCAAGCTTTCCATTTTTACAGAGAGGTGAGACGTCTCAACCACGTGAAGTCAAATACATGAAGTCAAATACATGCAGAAAGAATTCTGCTTCATTTTCAATGTGTGCCACAAAAAAGTTTGCAATAAAAAATTATGATTCAGCATTAGATGGCCTTAAGACATTGTGACCCAGAGATCCTGAGCCGAGTTCAGGGTAAAAAATCTGCTGAAGGTAGCACGGTAAGAGAGATCTCTCAATAAAGGTGAAGAGTTGTCTACCAGTTCCTGATGCACTCAGGAAATCCTCAATTGGTCATTTAATCCCCTTAGTTCCTGCCCTTATGGTGCTGCCAGGCAAAGCTGGTGCCAGCAATCTGGGCAATGGCCACAAACCAGATGCTTTGAATAAATGAACAGAAGATAACCCGTGAGTAGAGCACCCCTTCCACAGCCAGGCCTGCACAAAATAAAAGCAATTTTGCAAAATTTCTCCATTTCTATTTTCTAAACCCCTTCTTGTTCAGAAATATCCACAGAACTGTCTTCACATTTAGTTATTATTATGTACGTATTTCCTGCTCATTTCCATAAAACTGCTCATTATTTTTCATTAAGGAACGGAATCAGAAACAAATTTAAAGCAGAGAGCTAACTTGTCTTCTAAAAGTTGGCAGTATAAAATGAAGCAACCTCTCTATGTACGTTAGTCATTTATCTCAGGGTATGGAAGGAAGAAAAGAGACAAGAAACAGAATTCCAGCCCTGAACTGCAACTCTGTGATGTTCTACATGTTCCAGAGTTATCCTGGGTTTGTCTTTGATGGCTTTTTGAACAGTACATATCACAAAAATCATGTATGCTTGGTCATCCATGACTACTAAAACATGAATTATTAAATCTGAAGTTGCTAGAAAATCTTCCCTCCCTTCTAGGCTCTAAACTGAAGGAATGAGAGAGTGCAAAGTCATTATTATTGCTTCCTCGGCTCTTTTTCTCAACTGATTTGCAGATGGGCTGATTGAGGAGCTAAACTACCTCACAAAACAAAACACGTTTTTGGAAGAGTTTCTATGCAAATTTGTAAAACCTAAAAAAACCCCCAAAAAAACCAAAACACAACAACAAACCCCCACAAATATTTCCTGTGACAAAGACATCTGTGCCAGAGCAATCCCTGCACAACCAAGCAACTGCCCTGCAAACCTCTGCTGTCTCCAGGAGGAGTGACAGAAACACGAGAGAGCAAAATCTGTATTTAATCCCAGACTCCTGCTTCAGCCGGAGGCTACACAGACAACAGGTAGTCCCCAGGTTCCTATTTATGTTTTCCTTAGGAGCTGACAGCCATTAATAATTCATTCCCTAAATCATATTTGGGTGTCACCGTGAGTGATGTCACCTTCAGAGGCACGACGCCGAGCGACTTCCACCCCGTCCTCGGCAAGGCCTCATTCTGTCTTGGCTTGCACTGGTGATGAGCTGTCAAGCCCAATTTCCTGCCAGCTCCTTGTCAGAGCTGTGCTTGGTGGCAGATATCAAACAACGCCCTTGACGCCTCTCCCTCGGCGCTCCCTCCGCCTTCGGGGGCTGCGAGGGAGAGGGTGACATTTGCGGGTTTGCATCAAACAAGGAGAGCTAATCCACCAACTGCTTTTTTAAACAATCTGTTTGCAAACGAATCCCAGATGATTAAGTACTAAATAAATCTGCAAACAGCAGAAATTTCTGCTCTTTCCGCCCTTGAGCGACTTTCCAGAAACTTGGTAATCAGCGGCGGTTTTGTTCTGATTATAAGTTATTGAATGTGATCCTTTTGCATATAAATTCCCCTCTACTTTTGAATTTAAATATACTTTAAATGGCGTATTCAGTGAGGCAGGCTCCTACATTTGCCATCAGTACTGCTGACAAAAAATGTCTTTTAGAACAGCGGTCTGACATTTTCTAGAAAGTGAAAGTTTTTTTTAATAAAAAAGTGCACTTTTCCATGAATTATGCCAACACCCTTATAACATTCCAACTAATTCCATCCTCTCTGAAGTATGACCAAGACGTGCCATTAAAAAAACCCCAGCAGCCCTACCTTATATTCAAGATGCCCCAGGGGACACATTAATCCTACAAACAAATCCACCCTGTATCTGTGAAACACTATTTTCAGCCCTACAACCATCTTGTGAGGCACATGTACAGACCTGCCTATGGAAATTCCCATAGAAAAATGGGATATACACAGCTCACCTGTGCCCTGCAAAGCCCTGTGTCCACTGTTTTCAGATTTCTTTCGTTCCAGCATCCAGGATATAAATTGTTACTGCTTTATTTCTGCATTTACCTAAGCTTTTATGAGAATCTAGGCAAAAAGATGCTAAACATCCCCAGCTAAACCACATTATTTTGTGCACTCTCCCATCAATGCTACTTAAGCTTAATGGAAGGAGTTGGGTTACATTAATTTTTAAGTGTATTTAAGTGATTTTTTAAAAATCAAATTAATGAACCAATTTCTACTACCATTGGTTTACAAAAAGAACAAAAAAAAAATCAAACAAAACGCTTTCCAAATTTCACAAAATTAACTGAAAACACCACGTTCATAATTACATCTTCAGGAAAGGTCTTAGGAAGGAAACAAGAGTAGAGGCAAAGGTCCCCAAAACATACTGGGATTCCTAATTTCAAAGGCATTAAAAATTTATCTGTTGAAGATTTGATCCCTTTGATGCATGGACCTCGTGGTAACTCCAAAAAGGCAGCAGCACACTCCTCCCTAACTCCACACTCCACCCCAGGGTCACGCTGCACTGGCACACAACAGTTCCCAAAGAGCCACCCCAAAACTGGCAGAAAAAAGAAGAATTGTTTGGAAAAACGAGCAGGAACAAGGATGCCAGCACACATCTCCCTGCAACGAGCAGCAGGAGAGCTCTGCCAGAGATGGGCTGTGGCTGCAACTGTTCTGGCCTCAAGACTCTTGTTCTCCTTTTGTTTACATCTCCATAGGTGAAGGGGCTTTGATGTCTACAAGAAAGTTCTGAGAGGGTGAGAGTGTTTTAAATAGGGAGGGGAAGAACTGAGTCAGCCTTGACCCCACGACTCCTCTGTGCAGGGCTGATCCCTCGACACGCAGTCCAACAGCCGCTGATTAAAAAAAAAGGGAAATATAAAAGTGCAAAAAGGAAAGAAGGAGGAATCAATGGCTTTAGGTGAAAATCTTTCCCGATTCTGCTGGCTGTAACAAAAGAGGAATCGCCAGAAATTCCATTCACAGAGGACTCCTTTGTAACATATTGCAGCCCTGGAACTGCCCAAATGGCTCCACGGCGTTGTACTGGACCAGGCTTGACAGCACAGAGCAGAATCACAACTTTACTTCCAGGGAAGCTGTGGCAATTCTCACTGGCTGAGAACTCAGCCCAATTTTAGAAGACTTTCAATGAATCACTTCTAATACAGTGCAGATGTAGCAGATGTATCTCTGCAGGATTTCAGACCAGACCTTGGGTATAGAGAATTAGTTACATTTCATAATGACATTATTTCCAGATGTCTGAAAGAGATCAGAAGACAACTAACATCTGTTGAGGGACCAAAAATGCTGCGTACTTTTAAATATGCAGCAAGAAATAGATCAAGTTTCCGAAAAGGAAACAATTTGTAGGAAAGCTATGGTTATAAAATACACAAAGTTTTCAAGAAAATATTTCTAGCACAAAGTTGTTCCACCCTTGAGAGGCAAATATAAAGTTTCCTTTAGAAATTAGGTTGGCATTTTATAATAGCAAAAGCCACACACCTATGTAAAATCACTTCCTGGAGCACCTGGAATGAGACTGGAATACAACAGGACAAAGACACAACAAACCACTTCCATTTCAGTGAGAGGAATTACAGGTAACACCAAGCACCAAAATGGAATTCTGTGCTTCCTAGAAGTCCTTGCACTTCTAGGACTGTGCTCAGGACGATGCTGATCATTCCAATTGTCTGAGACAACTGGCATTCAAAATGCATTTGGAAACTGAACAGAAAAACATAAAAATCCCTGAGGAGTCATAATTATAAGATAACAATAACTCCTCTTGGAGTTCATTTATGGGTAGATCCAGAGTACTGAAAAATAGGCTAAGTCAAGTTTTCCTGTGGAAGAGAATCCTATCAAATTAATAATTAAGGAGCCTTTCATGCCTACATTGTGCTAATAAGAACGGGTTTCATGTAGTAACTCCAGAGGGAGTCACATTCTGACAACAGCTAAAAGCTTCACAAATACCAGTTGTAACACTTCCCAGTCACATTTTTGATCTGAAAGAGCTCAGAAGTGCAGGAAAACCATGATGGATGTGCACTTGGAAAGTTAAGGGGTAAGATTAGAGAGAACTTTTTCCTCCAAGTGAGACGAACCAAGAGTCAAATAGTGGATGTAGCTTCAGCTTTGTTGTGAATTCTCTAAAGAAAATCCAAGCAAGTTTTGCCTTTTCATTAATCTTCCAGATGATGCCCCTGAGCTGTTTCTGGGTGGCCTTTGCTGGAGAGATTTTGAGGCTTGAAAAGTTCTCCTAGGTATGTCCAATATGAGCTTTAAGCAAATAACCAGCTGACATATTTTAAGAGGTGACCTAATTTAAGATCCCTTGTGAACCATTAATTAATTCATCATGTTGATTTATTCCATCCATTGCCTGCTTTGTCTAGTCCCATTACTTCCTAAGAAAATTAAAAATTCTTTTAATTATTAAAGACTAAGGAAGACTTATGAAGCCTTTCATTTATTAAACTATTTCTCATGGATTACAAATAGAGCACACACAAGTGACTTCTCTATAAGAGTTCCAGCAGTAAGAAAACATTCCAGAATGATCCTCTCAAAGACTGGCTGAGCACAACCTCTATTACTAATTCACACCACTGCTCATGAGATGCCAGCTGCAGCTTTTTCCTCTGACTACAGCTGAGAAATGAAGTTTATTCCATGGCCCTGTGATGTTTTAAACAAGGTCCAGCATGTTGTAGAACAAAATATATATTTCTGACTTTTCACTAACCGTGATGCATTACTAACACTTCAAGGAAACAACTTCATGAGCAGGCTGAATTCTGAAAGCTCAGCTCTCATCTGCTGCTCCAGTTCCCAAGCTCAGCATGTTCCAAATTTCATTCACTTGGACAGCAAGTGGGGTTTGAGGGGTCTCTCAATGGAGTGCAAATGGGTCTGGGATTTCTCTGAGCTGCTCGTGAAAAGCTCCCAGAGGTGAAGAATTTAATTCTTCTGCTATGGCAGCTGCTGCTGTTATGCTTTCTGCTTCCAGGCAAGAGAAAAGCAGAAACCCAGGGCAGAGCAGGAGAACCCACATGAACTACAGCAGGCCCTTATATTTTCCTGAATGTCTCTGTATAGACACACAGTGCAGAAAAGATCTACTCTGAATTTACCCACCTGTGAGGCTTCAAATCCCAAGATTAATGAGAATTAAAATTTATAAAATAGTCACAGCATACAACTTGCATTTTTTTTCAGAAATTACTGTTTTGCTTCAACACATTTTCTTTTCATATGGCAAATATAACCCCTGAGATAAATTTTGGATCGAGGGTGTTACGTATTTTTTTTTTTTTAAACCAAAATGCTCAATAGATTAAATGATGGTCACCATTCTATCAATTTGGCTTTCCTCTGTTCTTCAAATTTGGATACAGATACTTTGATTATAGAAGTTACAGCAGCCCAAAAATTGAGGTGCCATTATAAATGGAAAGATTCAGACTATCAGGAGATCAGGTAAAGTTTCTAGCAAACTGAAAGTAAGTTAATATTAATTGAAGAGCTTATTTAATGCACAACAAAGTTCACATAAGTGAGCCAATTTTTTAAAAGATCCAAAAAACCTCAATGCTCTTTGCCCTTACAGTTCCCATGGCACTTAAATGCTGAAAGTTTATGAAACATTTGTGGTTTAAGACTGTGTGTGTGTATATATATATATACACTTATATATGTATATTTGTCTACATTTTCCCACCCAAATTAACATGAGATGATTCTCATGTATGGTTTGAAAATAAATTTGGGTTTCAAAATAACATCAATATCTCTATATAAACTTCCTTATATGAAATAACAAACATTGCTTGGAGTTGGCTTGTTCAGCTTTTCTCCCACTTTTGTAAAACCTGACGGCTGCTATCAATAAATGAGATATTTTCACAAGATACCAGGCAGATTTCTTATATGCAGCTGTCTTTAGGCTGGGTTTCAGATATTCCAGGCCACCTCCTGGACTGGGGCAGTATTGAATAAGAGATGTATGTAGAATAAACCCTTCTATGACCCACATAAAATCCAAGTTTTTAGATCATTTCCCACCATATTCACTTCAAACCAATCTGCAACGCTACAGCTGTGGGGGTTTCATTGTCAAACACTGACATTCGTTTTAATAATTTCAAAATGATGCTCTTGTTTCTTAGGGAAAAGGAATAATGCTCCCCAGACTTATTCAGTTATTGTTAATTTAGAGCTGAAGTAAATCTTTGTAGCATGGAAATGGATGTCTGTATTTCTATTTTATTACACATATTAAAAGAATGAAAATATCATGATCTGTTCCAAGTTTTTATCTGGAATATCTTCAAAAATCTGTTCTTTGGTGGAATTAGTCCTAAAGCTTCCCGATGACTTTAAGTTTGTTTTTCCCCTGTGTGCCATGCTGGCACTCTGCCATCCTTTTCAGTCTGGGTTTTTTTTTCCAGCTTTGCTTTTTCGAGCAAAATAGAGAGATGTGAATGTGATGAAAGCAAACAAACTCTTTTTATCCAAAGCTGCATTTTTGAAGCACACAGAAGGAATTAAAAAGTCATAGCCCTAAACATTAATCAATAACCTTATTAATAAGTAGAGCTCAAGTTCATTTCAAATCCACTCCAAGTAGCTGCAGTTTGCCACTCTTGGCCTTTTCTCTGCCAGACTGAGAGAAGACACCCTCTTGGTTTTATTTTAACTTGTTTTATGGTTATTTTTTGTATCTTTGCTTTGCCACTCATGATACAAGCGATGCTAAACCCAAGCAATACAGGAGTTATCCACAGCCACAAATGTTTGCAATAACTATCCAACAACACAGAAAAATGGCAACATTTCAATCCCAGTGGTGAATATTTCCACCATTCCCAATATTTCAGCTGGAATCTGAAATATTCCCAATATTTCAGCTGGAATCAGCAGCTGAGGGACAAAAATAGATGCTCAGGCTGAGAATACCTCAATAGGAACACCCACAGCAAAACCAAACAGAAATAAAAGCCATTTCTTCTTTGTTTTGCACAGCACTGTGTAACGTGACATTATTTGATTAAGCAGGAAAAGCTGCATCCCTAAAAGTGAGAACCAGAAGTCAGTACAAATATAAAGTTATGCTGGATATACTTAAAGTGCTTTGAACTTGTAGAGATCTCCTGTTGAATTCAGTTGTGTCCAGGCTCCCAGGGAAATGCTTACCAAGGGCTGGAAGAGCCTGAGACAGGTTAGACTTTTGTGTAAGATCTAATAACAAAGTTTTGGAGATTCCTCCTGTCACATTCCAAACTGTAAAAACTAATTAATAAATAGAGGATGTTTTCATGAGACATTTAAAAATGTTGTTTTCTTCTAAAACGGTTCCACTTTAATAAAAAAAATCATAAGTAAATTATGATTTTGTGTACAGCATAAACTGCTGTTGAGTTCTTAAATATAACATAAAATATATCTGGTAAGATACTGGGGCTTCATTGTTCTGTGTAAAAGCTCAGGGATATATTAACAGCTAAAATGTGTTCAAACCAACTGCACCTCAGAGCACTTAATTTTTGTTTTACTGCCACCTTTAAAATGACTCCCTGAATGACTTAATTTCATTTATTTGTTTAAGAGAGCACCAGAAAGAGATAAATCAGCAAAAAAACTATGGCAGGTGATTACAAAAAGTTTACCCACTGAAGTTTACCATAAATTATAGTAAACTATAAATATTTACTAAGTTTGCTTTTCATTGCGCCTTCCTCAAAATTGCAGGAGAGGATTTTGTGTTCACAGATCATCGTGGTTCACTCTCTTAATTAGAATTTTCATGCTGAAAAGAGAAAAGGGCTTGGATTGAGCTCTCCTCCTGTAAGGGTGGTACCCACATAAGGCCAATGGTGTTTTGCAGGTGGGAGAAGTCCCCTTATTTTAGGATTGAGTCCAGCACTGCTTTTATTTTGCAAAATAAAAGCTCCCAGTTGTCAATACCTTCTTTGCCTCCCTTCCATGCTCTGCAGAATTCTGTGACTGTCCCGATGCTCACAGGAGGAGGCAGCAAGTTCCCCCCTAGACCTGAAAATATTTGCTCAAATACTTTTCCCTTCACAGGGATAATTTAAAACAGTCTGATAGCTTGAAATACCACGGCCACAGCTGGAAGCTGAATAGGTCATTAACACAATACATTGATTTCCACATCTTAATTTTTGCAGATATTACGATTCCTCAAAGTCCAGACCAATTTGTTGTTAAAAACACAACTGATCTTCAAAGTTTCTTGAAACCTGGGTGCCCCAGGAACTTGGTGCAGGTTGGAATTATGTTAATATCTGAGTAACTATTTCCATTGTGCCTTTTTTGCCTTCAGATCTTCAAAATCAAAGCAGTGTTATAATTTTTTGACAGTTAAAATAAGTTTGTGGGGTTTTTTAAGTATTCTAATCATTACCCACATTCAATTACTAATTTCAATTTCATAGGGAAGACTAAGCATCATAATTTAGCAGAACCTAGGCAACAATTCTGAATGTCTACTAATACAGTTAATTACTAATACTAATTTACTTTTCAAATAAAACCACACCAACTTCAAGTGCCAATTTCAATATGGAAATCTCATTATTTTAAGTTATCTAGGAGAAAGAGATTGATTCTATTCAATTTGTTCAAAATACCTGAAACTGCTGAAAAATTACAAATATAATTATGGAAAAATCAAGATCTGTGATCTTAGAACAGAGATTTTCACTGGCTGAAAATTATTGTCTTTTATTTATTCTAAAAACAATCTCCTGCTTGCTCCATGCTAACTCTAGCATTAAGTTCCATGACTTTCCACAAATCAGTCTGGACTTTTTTAGACTCTCCTTGGAAAGCTGCTGCAGCATCTCCTTAATTGTTTTAATTGCTTTCATCCATGCTTTTTCTAATTGGATTCTACATTTTTGAAATGCAGCAAACAAAACTGCACAGTGCTGGAAATTTGGGAGTGACAAGATTTTGTACAGTGCTAAAGCAAGGGGTTAAGGCTTGGAGAGTCACATGCCACTTTGTAGGGGAATGTAAAATGGATCAGCAGAAAAAGGAGGAGGAATAAATAGTTTTATGTGTTAAAATTATTCCACTCCAACCATGCATCTGATGATCTTTTGTAAATAATCACCACATCTCTACAGATGAGCAAAAAATATGCAGATTTCAGTGGAGGTTACTAAAATATGAGATATTAGACCACAAGCACTCTGAAGCAGAAGGAAAGATAAAGAAGCTGCATTATCACGGCCAAAGTCAGCATTTGGGATGTACCCACACAGAAACTCTTACGAGCTCAGAACTCAGGTAAAACTAAAAAGTCACCTCTAAATCCTGCCCTTAAATAAGGAGCAGACAGGGAAGAAACCTCCCCAAAAAACCTGAGAATCCCTCCTCATCTTTAAGGCTGCAGCATCTCTCTCACGAGCGTTTTGTTCAGGCAGCACCTGCAAATCCTGGCTGCAACCCCCGGGGTGCCAGAGCCCTTCCAGCCCCCCGGGAACCCTGCTGTGCCTGCAGCAGGCACAGCAGCAGCAGCAGAGTCCTTCCCAAGGTGTGGGAGCACCAGCCCAAAATCTCAGATTAAAGAGAGCAGCAAGATGCTCTGCAATGCCACCTGCTCTTTCTAACATTGTGCTCCTAAATTGTGATCGACTGTGGCATTTCCAGAAAGAAATCAAGGATATTTAGGGATTATTTATTCCAATTTTTTTAAAAAAACAAGTAAATAACTCTGCGTCTCAGTCAACATTCAGTCAACAATATAAGAATATGGTTTTTGTAAGCAAATGGTGAGATGCTGACTTGTTCAAATTATTAAGAATTTAAGCAAAATATTTGAGAACTTTCTGTAGGAATCTCACAGGCATTTCAGGAGTTTTAGCTGTGCTAAACAAATTCATTGGTAGGATAAGATGGGATTTTATGATATGCCTTGAGATAAAAATAACATTGTAAATAGCAGAAATATTTCTCTTCATCTCTCTTTAGCTTAGGAATTTGTGTGTGAGCAGAGGCTTCTGCAGGACTGCAGAAATGCTCTTGAAGAGCCAAAAAGCAGCTCAGGCTCCCCCAGTCAGCTGTAATTACCAGCAGCTAAGGAGCCTCAAAGCTGACGATTAGAACAGGCAATTTAAAAAATTAGGGTACACCTAGATTTTCCCTGAAATAACCCTCGGGTGCCTGAGTGCATGCTCAAGTTTCCCCAGCTGCATTAGTACCACACCTGTCCTTGTCAGTGAGAACTGGAATTTGCTGTGCAGAGAACCTTCCACTCTTCATTTCTGGTCAAATTGAAGAATCAGCACCTCCAGAAATGACCATTCCCATTTTCCCAGCAGATGTCATTGGATTTCCAGTTTTTCAAGAATAAAAGCAGCCTAATTGCATCTTCCAGCATTCCCTGACTGGAATGTAACAGCCCCACAGGCAGAGACTGTGCAGAATCACCTGAAATTAGGTGTATTCTCCTCCAAAGCAAGTATTTATGACATTTGAGTTTATGGTCAGCTCTACAAAGCTGGTAACTCATACAAGTTCAGCCATTCTGCAATGACAGAAATCATAAAACATAAAATATTTGTTCATCATAGGAATTTTATATTCTATAGTTAATGTTTTTCTAGCTCAGCAATTCATTTTGCTGATTAAAAAAAAATTCTTATTGGTCTGGTAAAAGTTAAATAAAATCCAGAATTAAGTATTTAAAATATGAGTCCCTAAGACCTTAATTTGTATTAATGCTCCCTTCTTAAAGTTTTTGACAGAATTCCATTCATAATGAAATGTTCAGAGGTAATTATTTCTCTTTCTTCTGTGTGAATTATGAGAATTATTTATATACTCAATCTTAATATCACAGCTTCATTGCCTAATAGGAAAAATCCACAGGATATGAATCATTCTGAGAAAGAATTAAATTCTTTTTTTCTTCTGTTTTAAATAAAATTTAAAAAAAAAAGGGGGAGAGAGAGAAAGATGAAAAGATTTCTAATGACATAAAATTCACAGTGCTGCAGGCTCTGCTTGCAAATCAGAGCTCTTGCTACACAACCCAAAGCTCCTCCTCCAGCCTCCTTCCTGCAAAGCCATAAACTGCAAGGCCGTAATGATTAGTTAATGAAATGGTGGGGTGATAATGAGGCTATCAGAAATGCAAGTTAAATTATTAATTAAAAAAGGGTAAAGAATAAGGAATGAGAGCAGTGAGTCCCACGGACCTTTTTGTACAGGGGTGGTCCAGAGGCAGGAGCTGGTGGGGCTCAGCCCGGGGCTGCTGGAATTCCTGACACTCCAAATCCACCCAGCTGACACTTGCTCCCCCCCATAAAATAATGCACAAAGCTCATTACAAATTGCAGATAAGCTGTAAAAGGCATAAAAATGCCTCCTGACATTTATTGCCAGCCAGTAGCTCGAGGATGTTGATATATATTGATAACAGTCTGCTTTGTGACATTTTCAAAGTTTACTCCTAATTCACTTGCAGAATATGCAAATACAGGGTTTTTTTTGCTCCAAGTCATTAAGTCACTGCAATATCCACCTGTATTTTTAATGGGTTTTTACCTATTTAACAGATATTCTTCCATGTGTTTTATAGGCTTATCCTCCCAAAAATAGCTTTTCTAATGCTAAAAAGATAGATTCTTACAAACTTTCAAGTTAATAACTGCAACAAGTGTTTACAGATAGTTTTTATGGTAAGCAATAAATAAGTGTTACTACATAAAACACCTTGAGACAGAAGGGAATTTTATGTACACCACGACTTATATTTATATGTGCATGCAGGTATTTGTGATATTTTTTAAACAATATCATGGCAAGCTCTTTGAAATACCCTTTACAAAGAATTATGCCTGGGAATGGGTTTTATTCCTTCTGAGCTTTCAAAAAAGGAGAGTGAACAAAGGTGTTTCTTTTAAGTATCATTAAAAATACTGAGGGCAAAGTTTTATCTGTTTCACACATGAAAATTCTGCATTTACAATGGGTCTCATTGTACTAATCCAGTCACAGGTTTATTATCTATGATTCCTTTAGGAAATGTCACAAATCCACAGAATGTCCTTGAGCTTTAAATCTTGCATTTTGATCTTTGATTTAACAGATAAAATATATAAACCTACATTTATCCAGGCAACTCCTCAGTGGCTGTACACCTGTAATAGCCCAGAAATAGCTTATTCTAGTCAGCATATTGTATAAATTAGGATCAGTAACTTTTATTTCAAAAGAATTTTTTTTTTTTTTTTAGGCAGAGACAAAAATACTCAGTCTCAGAATATTAACTGGGGTTCCACACTTGATTTCAGAAAGCCACAACACACACTTGCAGTATGTCATCTGTTTATTTCTAAACACAAACATAATGCCCCCAAATTGTATTTTCTGATCAGCAGCTGCATCAGTGGAGCTCTAGAAGATGGAGAAACTTGCTGAGCAGCAAATGTGTATTTAAAACAAATGCTCCTGAGGTAATAGTGAATTGAAACTAGAGACAATGAAACCCAAAGTGTTACAATGTGAAATATAATATATCTGTAAGGTTTTGTCCAACATCTTATTAAAAAACTGATTTCCTCTCTGTTATTTATATTTCACGTGGTACTGATATGTAACCAAAAGTGAGGGAGAACAGTTTGGTCCTGTAAAACCAGAAGGTCAAAATAACAAATCCTGTTACCTGCATCCTTGTCTCTCCCGAAAAATCACTCTGTGCCAGACCAAAGGACCAAATATATTTGTAAAATGGTTTTTTTTGCAATAAATGTATTAGCAATCCTTTAAAAAAAAATCTTCCTCTGGGAAGAAGAGCAGCTGAAAGTTGAATACTGGCTCAATTCAAAGGAAACACAAGTCTCAGCATCACCAAATCTGCATTAATTAGGACCTTTTAGTCCTTAGCTCCACGGGGAGCCATCAAACACATTTGCTACTCATAATCCAAAAGAAAAATCCAGTGAAATGAGCATAGATGCAAAGAGAGGGAAATGAAAACAGAGCACTCTGCCCCAAATGAGTTAGCCCCAGATTCAGAAAGCCAAGCTGCAGTTCAGGATAACAGCGAGAAGCAAAGGCTTGCTTTGAACTCCCCGTTCCAGGAGATGCAACAGGTCCTAGCAATTGCAAATAGGCCAGACTAAAACAACTTAGAACGTGAATAGAGATAAGAATTATGTACTTGCTTTGCTTTTGATTTCAATCTGGTCATAAAAATGCTGACGCTGAACATTGCCCAGCAGTGCCTGGAGCTGGGGACCAGAACAAGCACGTAAAACAACAAAAATAAGCCTCCACAATGTATCATTTCAATAGAAAGTGGGAACAAAAGAGAGCAAAAAATACAAGTTGCTGTGATAGAGGTAAACATTTGTTGTAGTAAATTGCTGGGGCTTTCAGAGCAGCAATTTTCAGGCTACAGAAGGACAACGTGGTGTTCTTTCAGATACAAGTGCTGCAGAAAAAGGCCTTTCTTGCCAAGCAGAGAAATGCTTTGTTTGAGAGGCAGGGGAGGCATCCCCAGCCCTCTGCCACGACCTGGCACTGCTCTGGGAGGTTGCTAACTCTGGACGTGGTTCTGCACTCACAGCAGAGCCATTCCTGCCTTTAATTAGCTGCTTTTCCATCTTCCACCCCCAGAAAAGAACATCGCTGAGAATCCAGCCTGAGAAAGTATTTACATCCCCAAGGGGCAGTTTTTAAAAAAATTACTTTCAAGAAAACTTCCCCATGATTTCACATTTTGCTTCCGAAATATTGCATTTTTAAGTTTTCTCCCTCCTCTGTCTGTAACTGATTCTACTTTATTTACATGTGTAAAAAATCTCATACAAACACCTCTGTGGCTATTTGAATGTTATGAGGAGAATCTACCCCCCAATCCCCAATTTAGTAATTTAGCCATTCTTAAGGTCTGACTAAAGTTCTTAAAAGTAAGGGTGAAGAGGATGTAAAATTAATGTTTTGGCCAGAAATATCACTAATTAATTGCTTAAGAGTAACATTTCATTGTCAATAGTGTTGAAGCCTTACCCTAAGGAAAGGAATTCTGATGGCCATAATTTTACTCAAAACTCTAGGGAATTTTGAGCTCTGTCTTCACCTGGCTCCCAAGTATTTGAACTCCTCTAAATCAATATTGAGACTCGTTAAACCAAAACCAGCCTGAAGTGGATCCCATATCTACAACTCCCCCTTCTTCACCCAATTTGGTTTCTCACTCCTGTTCCTAAATTCATGCAAATTACAGCAAATCACCTTTTTTTTTGACTGATATCCAAGAAAAGCTAAATGCACACAGAATATTTCTACATCGTATTTTGAATATTATTTCCAAACTAGTTGTTGGAATATGCAGTGAAGAGAGAAAAGTTTGTTATTTCAAGAAAATTATTTTTTAAATTAGTAAGCTTAATAAAACTACTTTCTAATTTGAAATGTCAAAATCTTATAATGCTCATCTTTCATAGCACATAGATCAGACAACAACAATTGTCCCACACTTACTTTGTTGTGTTTTAAGTGACAGATTCACAGAGTAAACTTTTTTATTGGATAGTTCCTGATGCCTTGAAATTATTGTCCTAATTCAAGGGACTACACAGCACATCTTAATTTTATTGGGGGTGGGTTTTCAAAGGTTGCTGTTGTCACAAGAGGAAAAAAAGCCTTTCTTCCCCAGACCAAATAAGAACTTAGACAATACATGATAAAATAGATAATATACAGCAGTTGTTCCAGTTTGAAGCATTCTAGGCTGTTCATTCTTTTCTCTGCTTCTGCAGACTTTGCTAAAGCCACATAAAATTGTTGTTGTCTATTTTATAATATTTACTACTGCCTCTAAAGAGTGAGCTGGACCACCTAAATAACTTTATTTACGAGTGCAGAAACAATTTTTAGCCAGACACGAGTGCTAATTCTTTGATTTCAGAATTGTGTGCTCCAGAGAGTTTTCAGTCTAAGGTCATGGGAAGAAATCATATCCAGACTACAAATAAACCCAATAAAGGGATGGGACAAAAGTGCCAATATTTGCAGGAGCCCTGGCAGTCCTGGCCTGGCTGCCAGGCCCCATGAATTAGTTTGTGGTTAGCAGCAGGATGGGTGCCCTGCTGGAACAGGGGTTTATGGGCAGCAGCAGTGGGGATGAAGCAGCTCCTCTCTTGCCAGGGCCTCGCTCCTGAATCAGGGCCCCAGCACTGGTGACGAGTGGGGGACACTGGGGGACCCTCCACACAGCCAGCAGCTGGGGCAGGTCCTTAGGCACGCTTTGGGCTGGGTTCCACTTGGCTTTTTTCCCTTGAAATATGATTACATCCTGGAAATAAAGTGTTGCACAGCTGTGGAATTCAGTAAGTGCTTGTTGCCTATGTCCTGGTTCCAGTGGCCAAATGCCACCCACCCCACAAAGTGCTGTAGGGCCTGGGCTACCTGTGGTTCTTCCTCTTAAGACCCTTTTATCATGTGTTCCACACAATCTACACATCAAGAGACCAAAATATTCAGCTCATGCACCCAACACATAGTCAGGAATTCTGTCTTGGAATAATTAAAGCTGGAAGTTCTTGCTTGCATGCTTATCTCAGTTGACAAATATTGAATTCCTCATTTCCCTGGTCTTTAGCTTCAGATATGGGGGAAATAAATGAAGAAATAAACATTTCTCTAATTTAAACATTAAGGTGATTGTGGAGAGAGCATTGATTGCACTGTGGCATTAATTAAAAATTACATTGTTTAGTGTAAGCCATCACAAGACGTGGGGTTAAAAAAACCAAGCAAGTTTAAGCCACTTTGTAGAGCAAATGCACAGTGAAGTCCTTACCCCTTTATTTGAGGTAAAATGCAGTGAAATCATGGGCCAAGCATCACCCATTCTTCTTTAGCTCAAATGGATCAATAGGAAAATAAAAGGCAATTTTCAATGGGTCTGGCTCAATGCAATTTTAGGGCAAACCCACCCTTTTTTCCCTTCACATTCACTATGTAGGGCTGCCATAATTGCCTTTTTTCTTTTTAGAATCATGCCTTATTCTACTATTATTTTAGCATTAACTCTGATATTTGATCATATGTTTTTTCCATTTATGCTGATAAAAGATTGCAAAAGCAGAGGAGTTATGTACTTTGATAATGAGAGCTGGCTCTCCTCAGCAGAACATCACCCCATTGCAACCTTTAAAGCACAATCAGTGTATTTTGGGTTCTACTGGAAATCTAAATAGAGCTTAAAACATATCCAACAAAACAAAGAAACATAATTAAAATTTAAAGAAAAAGCAAAGCCCAACAAAATGCACACAAAGGAATTTGTAAAACCTGTGCTTTTTGCCTATAGTCCAGCAAAATGGGAAAAGTAGTGGCAAATGACACTTGTTCTTACCCTCTGAGATATAACCTTCCTAATTATTTGTGGTTTAAGTTGTTTGACAGCTGAAGAGCCAAGAAAAAGATTCCTGGGCAGGTACCAGTGCACTACAATATTTGGAGGGGAGTGGGGATTGTGTTTCTAAAGTAACCACGGGACTCCCAGATTGCACTGTTCCTGTATTTGTTTTTTCATTAAGGTGTTTATTTCATTAAGGTATTTGCAACTTTCTGCACCTATGGAGATGAATTTGAAAGAAACACAAAGACAGTAGAATTGGTAAAAGAGTGCTGCTACTGATGAAGTGCAGCAGTGAGCGACGCTTTGGGGAGGTTTAGTCTGATTTTTATTCTGTGCAGAAGGCACAGAAGGTCAAAATGGATTGCCTTGAGGCATATCAGTAGCACAAATTTGTGCCTCCTGTTGCCCAGACATCACAGGGGTCTCGGAGTTAGTCTGCTCAAGAACTGAGCACCTTCTCTGACTTTAAAAAACCCACACAATGGGATTATTGGCCCAACAAGGCTAAACTGCAACTTCTCCCTCCACATTATACTGGTTTCTAATGGTGGCCATGAGCACTGGCAAACTCCCCAAAGATGGGACCTGGTCCAATGCTAAGAGTTCAAAGATTTTTTTACTTTGTTGTCCTGTGCAATATCTGTGTTAGAACACTTTGATTTTAGAATTGCTGTGTCTAACACTACATTGATAGCACAGAGACAGACTAAAGCACTGCTGCACTCTGTCTTTGAAATTAAATTTATTTAGTGAGGACAGAGACCAGAGGAAATTGGAAATGCTGGTTATAGAGCCACTGCACAATATTTTTTAACATCTCATCCTCATTGAAGAAAAGATGTGGTCGTAGGGAATTAATGCACGGCATTAATAACAATGTGGATTTGTAAAAGGAAAGATGCAGGAGAAAGGATCTCCATTCATTTCCTTTTATAATGTCTTCAGTTTGGAAGTGTGGTATTTTTTTATTTCAGTGATAAATCTAGAAACACTTAAGCTATTACAAAGAATTACATCCCATTGATGAAATGCTGCAGAGCTGTTCTATTGCAGTCTAATGGGAAAAAGACACAGTGAATTATAAGAAATTATATCAAGACAAACATCTTAATTAGCTAGATTCTATTCTAATTCTATTGTAAATTTTGTAGCACTATTACAAACTGTTTCATTTAACATAAGAATTCAAAATACAGTCATCCAGTATCTGCTACAATATTTCAAAATGTAGAACCCTGATCCTACTCCCCCTAAAGTCCCACTGACTGTAGAAAGAAGCCGGAATGAAAATCAGTTTTGGTTATTCTTTGTACCTTTACCTCTAGGAAGTGAGGAATATCTGGGAATCTGCCATGCATAACAAAATTTACCTCCCATTCACCTCATTTCCCTACTTCACTTTGCCCCATCCCTTCTTAACAATCAGCAATAAAAACCTGTGGAAGATGGGAATATCTTAAGCACTAAATTTTTAAGATTTTCTGGAGCTGTTTGTTTGAGCAATCAGTATCTCTGCCTGTCTCTTGGCCAAAGGTTTTATAGACTTGTTTCCATGCCTGAATTTTGTTAAAATTTCCAGTATTCAGAAATGCTCATAATACTGAGCAGCTGGAAGAGGAGGAATAAACAGCCCATTATGTGAAAAAATTATACAGAACAGGGGAGTTTCCTGGTCCCCAACATTAAAGGACAATGACTCCTCACTTTATCCAATTTCTGAACCTTTTCGATAAGAGGTGAACGTCAGCTTTTTATAAAAATGGTGATTTTTTTTCTTTTTTGTGAAGGATTTTCAGGACTTTTTACTACTTTTTTACAGTGATTTTTTTCAAGCCTTATTTTGCAATCTCTCCTTCTATTACTTCTATACCAAAAATTTCAACTAGCCAAAATACCTGAAGCAAACCAGCTGGCAGAAACACTTCATTTGCCTTTTTTCTTTTAATCCCAGCTCTGATATAATAATAAACAGAAAGGATAGTAGCCATAAGAATGTATTTTACAGCTAACCCCATTCAGCAGTTTGTTGATAAGTATTTAATGTGAGCTGCTAAGGAAAAGACTCAACAGCAAAAGTCTTGCAAAGTCTGGTTCCTCTTTTCTCTCAGCCTAGACTGTGCAGCTAAGCCACATGTAATTCCAATTAAAATCCTTGCAGAAATCTGGGAATCTGATTTAAATCCACTGATTATTTTTTAATTCATGGTAAAAGAAAGATCTCTCTCTCAGATCCAGAACTACCACCTGTGATCCCCAAGGGGACCAGAGACTGCTCCTGAACCTGAGACAAACCTGATTTCACTTCTTGCACGTGCCCCACAAAGATTTCTTTAATTTTTTTTTCCCTTTCCTTAAAAATATTCCTTTTTAATCTCAGAAATGAATGCCCTGTCAGAGTAAACAGCACAGAAGCCCTTCAGAGTGCTGCAATGCCTGAGGAACCCCACAGAGCTTCACCTGGCAGCCAGACCTTTCCACGGGCGTGGGCTGAGCGAGGCTCAGCTCCAGCAGAGCCCCCAGACCACTCAGGGCTGTGGATGTCAGGGTTAACCCCTTCCCCATCAGCCACAGCTCCGCCTCTGCCTCAGCAAAAAGGGGTTTATCTCAAGCCTTTATTCTTTGGGAAGAAGATACTGCCACGTTAAACGTGACCATCATCCTCTTATCTGTCTCCTTTCTGCTTGATTTGTGAAGTGCTGAATCAAAGAATGGTTTGGGTTGGAGGGACCTCAAAGCCCATCCCGTGCCACCCCTGCCATGGCAGGGACACCTTCCACTGTCCCAGGTGCTCCAAGCCCTGTCCAGGCTGGCCTTGGGCACTGCCAGGGATCCAGGGGCAGCCACAGCTGCTCTGGGCACCTGTGCCAGGGCATCACCTCCCTCTCAGGAAGGATTTTTCCCCAATATCCCATCTAACCCTGCTCTCTGCCAGGTTGAAGCCATCCTCCCTTTCCTGTCCCTCCAGGCCCTTGCAAAGAATCTCTCTCCATCTTTCCTGTAACTCCCTTCAGGTCCTGGAAAGCTGCACTTGGCTCACCCCAAAGCCCAAGTTCAGTTTCAGTAATAAAACCTGCTATCTTTAGCTCATAACCCAGTTTCAAGCAGGAAGAGTGTCTGCATGTGAGAGACAACAACAAATGCTCCTTTCAGGTCCATTTCCTCCTTACATTTACACCATTGCAGGGGGAGCTCTGCTTCTCTGAAACCTCCTCATTTCCTCAGCATGAGATTACAGGGCTAATTTTCAATACTGGACTCCATTAACTAAGTAAAATAATTTTAAGAAGAGCCTGTGGTCTAGGCAGACAAGAAAAGTTCCATTATTTTTGTTGTTCTTACAGATTAGACCAGTCCCATAATATGCAAATACTGTCCTCTAGTACAAGTAACATCTTTACATATTTGTTTTCCTCTAAGACTTAAACTACAAAAAAATCCCCTTCTGATTATCAACAAGATATTCTAGTATCTCACAGTCCTTGGATCAGCAGTAAATTTGGCTACAGCTGAATTTATAGCAGAGCAAGTCTAAACAAAGGATGAGTCTTCCCAAAAGGTAATTGTTCTTTTGAGCAAACCAGACCTCACAGCCATAGCAGGTGTTCTGGCAAGAGAAGAGGCAAATTCTGGTTCAAGAAAGAAGCCTGGAGAGTAAAATCCTCATGTCCTTGTGTCCCCTTTCATGGAGTGATTGAAAGACCACAATACTAGAATCTGTGATGCTGTTAAAATGTATTTTTGTTTAAAAATCCACATTTTAAAGTGTAATATTTAATAATGATTCACTTCAGTAACATATTAATTCTTACTAAATGTATCTTATGCATATATAGAAGTCTGAAGCTGCATTTTGGAGCCTTGTCCCTGTAGCAGGGAAGGTTTCCATGCACACAACCTGTGACATATCAGACCTCAAATATTGGGAGAAACTGTGCTCCAAGACAAGGCTAGGATCTGTAACAAAACCACTTCCAGATTCCTACTGCATCTTTTTTATTAATGTTTAATGGATTCAGCACCTTAGCATTTGGTAAATAATTCTGTTACTTGTAGGCAGAGAAATGATGACCCTTGTTGCAATTTGGTTAAAAAGAATTCATCTTAGCTGCACATGGTACAGCAATGCCTCAGAGCTGAATTTCCCCCTTTGTACTCCTGATCAATAGAGAAAACACTCCCAGCTGGGACAGGAGAGTTTCCAGGAACACCTGGGATCTTTCAGCGGCCTCAAGCAAGGAAGGAAAAAAAATTAAAAAAAAAAAGAAGAAATTAAAGTTGATCTTCATCACCAGCCTCCCAGTGATAAAGCCAGCTTTGGTCCCTCCACACTGCAGGAGTGGCACCAGGTTTGCTGCTGGGAGGGCAGGCAGGGGGCTGAGGGAGCACAGTCCTGTGAAAACCTCCAGAGCTCTGAACAGCAAGGAATGCCAGGAGAAAACCCACACGTTAGCAAAGCACACCGAAGACAAAACAGCCCTTCATGACCAAAAACCACCTCTCAGTGCAGGAAAACCAAGGAACAGCACGTGGCTGAGAGGATAAATGCAAGCCAAGCAGAGAATTCAGCACTGGAATAGAGACTGGGTGAGGAAGATCAAGGAGTGAGTGCCTCATCCACACAATATCTTCTTTTATTCTCTGAAAATATTAAAAGACTGTCTCCCTGAAAGCAGGTACTTTCCCCCTGTGATTAACACAGAAGTAAGAAAGGTGTGCATTCCAGCAATTTCATTTTCAGCTGCCAAAAAACCCCAGGGAAACGCTGGAAGGTCCATAAGAAGCAGCAACATTGATTTCCTGTGCTTTGTTTTATTTGGAGGGTCTCTTTATGTGAGCAGGACTATGTGCTGTAAAAGTAGGATTTGGTGTTGGGAGTTTAGGGAGATTTTTTGCCTCAGCATTTTTGGTGAAATGTAAAACAATATAAAAATTACCCTTTTTCCTGAGTTCTACTAATTTTCAATAGGAAATACAGAATGTGCTGGAAAGCCCAGAGCACACATCAATCCAGATTTTAACCTTTCTTATCAACGACATGATGATTTTTTTTTTTTTTTGAGACGTGTTGTCATTTTAACATTCATAGAAACATCAAATACTGGTTTGATACTTTTGTTAGGATTGTTTTATTCAACAACATTATTATCTAGGCAGTGATGTACAGAAATCAATACCACAAAGTGGAGGTGTTAAACAGGAAATTGTCAGATCAAACAGAATATTTCATTACCTTTCCCAGATGCATGTTTTTGTTTTGTTTTTAATCTGCTCCACTAATGACCAAAAATACCAGAATCACAGTCTGTGGCTTGAATTTTAAAATACAATTATCAAAGAGTGCTTTCTTGAACATCATTATTTTCCTGTACTTTGTAAGAATTTGCAGCCTGTCACGTCTGTGGATTAAGTATTTCCCAATATGCAAGGTGAATCAGAGAAATACTATTAAGTTAATAAAATAAACCCAGAATTTTCTTTGTCTTTAAGAGGATTTTGACATCCTCCATCCATTTCTGCAGCAATCTTTCTGCCTTCAGAACAGAAGAGAAAATAGACTCAAAAACATTGGAAAATTTACCTGTAAACAGGCTCATGAGGAAATAAATATTTGATTTCTCTGCCCAAAAATTCAAGTCCAAAGCAAAGTAAAACTGGTGACCCCGGAAACGTGAGGTGGTGAGAGGCAGTGGAAGCCAAACCTCCAGTGAAATTAAAGTCCCAACCCTGTCTAACCACAGCTATAATTTTGTGGACTGATATTTTTACACCCAGAAACAGAACATAATAATGGTAAAATACAGGGGAGATGCATTCAGAGAATTAATCTGTATTACTCTCTGCTGTCTTAAATGTAAATACTGAAGAAAGAACACTCTTAGGCAAAATTTCCTTGGGGGGAAAAGAAAGATAAAAGAAGATATGGGCCCTTCTGGGTTATTTTACCCACTAGCTAACTAAAAGCCACTTTCAATCAAAGTTTCTCCTCTCGAAAGGACCAATTACAACAGAGAAACTACAGCTACTTTCAAACCACAGCAGTGCAGAACTCTTGGCTCCTGCATATTAACATTTCCTAGAAATTCTATTGCATTTTTTAACTTTTCAGGGAGTTTAAATGTGTAAGTTAGATTATATGAATAATGTAGGATTGCTAAATTGTCCTTCTCTCTATACTGACTGGAGAGGAAATCTAAATGAATTACACATCAGTGATTTATCTAGAGACCATGGTCTGAATATCCAACCATTTAAGTACTACTTTGGTTCATAAAGATGTGAGAATGTCTGCTTTTGGTTTGTTAGGCCATGGAAAACCAGATCCTGAGGAAATTCTGCCTTTATTTTTGCCACAGAAACTGACTGAAAGCTCAGCGAAACCATTTGTATGTTTAAATCTGACCCCTTTGGCTGCTCCTCTCCTCACATATTTACTTACAGAGCACAACACCCACGTGCCCTCTGTGTGGGAGGGCACTCTGGGGAAAAAACCAGCCATAAATCCCACATGCACTCAGTTTGTGTGAGGGGAGGTTGAGCAGCTGTGCAGAATTCGCCAGAACAGCTGGGCCAGGGGGAGGCAGCCTGGGGGCTGGGGGTGCACAGCTGGCAGGGTCTGCTGCTCCCGGGAGGGAGGATGGCCAGCAGGGCTGGCTGCAGGGCAGCACCCGGGAGATCCCTACTGAAACAGGGATAAAGGGCTGGAACTGTCTGCCAGGGGAGCTGCTGCAGTGGCCAGCCCTGGAAGAGTTAAAAACAGGCTGAGGTGTCAGGGCATGGTTTGGCTGAGGTGTCAGGGCTGGGCTGGACTCGATCTTAAAGGTCTTTTCCAAGCTGGTGGTTCTGTTCTGAAGTGCCAGAGAGCCTGGGAGCAGGGGCTGGCAGATCTCTGCCACACAGCCCTGCAGCCCAAGATACCAAGCAGATGCACTTTTGATGTGTCATCAGATTCTCTTTTGCATTTACTCATTGGAGATCAAAGCATTGACACGGGGGATGAAAAATTGCTGGATCTGTTCTAGCACTGGGGTTTTGATCAAAGGCCACACTTCAAAAAAAAAAAAAAAAAATCAATTTCTTTATTGGGCCTCAGTGCACTTAGTGGATCCAAAAATCTCTAGGTGGATGCTTTGCCAGCTCCCACAAGCTGTGTTGGATCCTTGTTTGCACCTTGATTAGATTTTCTCTGGACATTGTCATGGAATCACTATGAAAATAGCTGCTGCTGCTGTCTCCAAACCTGCAAAGGTGGTAAATCTGGTGTCTGAAACTCCACAGGCACAAGAACTGCTCAGCCTGCTTTGGTAGCTCTGTGCAAATTCAAGGGTTAATTTTCTTACCCCTCCTGGCCTGTAATGGTCAAAGATTGGAGTTTTAGCAGAATTCATTGTGAGGCAAGTTTTACAGTGCTCCATAAAGAAAATACCTAAAAATGGGCAACACTTCTGGAAATCCCAAATTATTAAAATTTTCTATCAACAGATATGGCTTAAAGCAGACAAGATCAACAGGTGGAAATGCTGCCTGCCCTTCAAGAGGCACTAATTCCTTGTCTTTCAGCCAAGGTGGTTCAACAGTAATGACAAAATACTTGTAATAGTATTTGCAAATTCCCAACTTAAAATTTAAATTTCAATTCTGTTCCAAAACCTACTTATTTCTACAACATCAGGAAAAAAAAATCAGGATACAACATTTAAATTAAAAAGAGAAATTAAAATCACTGACTGCAGCTTCCCCCCTCCACTGCCCTAATCATGGCATTGGGATGTAGTGTGAGATGTAAAAGTATTGGGAAAGTTTGATGGCTTTTTTCTAAACTTATGTGAGCAAAACACAAGCTGTGATTCTTGATAGTCTCCTTACACTGGTTGTATTTTCAGTAATAATTGCACTTGCTGTGCTAAATATAAGAGATTTTTAGCATCTCCTCAATACTGGCCAGTGAGCAAAATTTTTATCTGTGATATGCAAAAAACTCAAAGTGAGGCAACACCTCCTGGTTTATCTCTTGTGTTCAAACTCAGGACATTTTTCCATTTTAAGTACAGTTGCTCAGGAGTGCTGTACGAGCTCCAAAGCACCAGAGCTGTGCTGAGGCACCAGCAGCAGCCGTGGCCTGTGGGCAAGCTGGGACCTGGAGCCCACAATAAACAGCACTCAGGACTCAAACAGCTCAATTCTGACATTCACCTCCTCCAAGAGGGAAAAAAAACCCCATCATTTGCTCTGCAAATAAAGAGAACCACAGCAAAGAGTCAGAAAAAGAACTTCTGCCTTGCTGCTTTCCACTCCTGGGGAGCCTCTCACACCCTGAAGGGCTGCTGGGCACACACTGAGGAGTTTGGCTTCCCCTCTGAGTGTAAAGCCATTTTTATCACCCCCCCACCATAGATATTCTCTCAGATTATTTAGTTCCTGCACAAGAACCAAGCTCACAGAGATTATTTTGAGGGCAGAGATGTACATGGGGTCAAGGAAGGAGCTCAGAGAGACACCTGCATTTCAATTTATGCATTCCAGTTTTACATCACTGTCCTACCATGATGTCCAAGGCACAGCACAGAGGTCAGCCAAACCTTTTTCCCCTAAACCATGCCCCCCCCTTGATTTTTCCCTCCGTTCAGACACTGAATCTCAGGATTTCAGTATCCAAGTACTCCTAGTTGAAGGAGGTACAACCAGTTTTATCTGCATCCTTGGTCCCTCACTCTTCATTTTGTTTTCCTCCAGATCTGTGACTCAGGAGAGTCCTTTCATTAAGCAGTGCTTAGATATAGGTGGCTTAGTGCTTAACAAGTAAATTCGTGGTGGTGTGATCGGCACCACTGATCAATAAAAGAACAAGAGAATCTTTATTAATAAGCCCTGGTGCATCTCTGAAAGTACTTCAAACCAGGATCAAACTGTAGGCTATTGACAACACCAGCATATCCCACTCTGACAGACACTGAACTGAGCTCAAAAGTGACCTGCCTTCAAGATCACAGGTTCCAGCAAGATTACAGCATCAACATCCTAATTTTTACTTACTTCAAACTCGCGTCGCATTGCTGTTGCATGGAAAAGATCAATATACAGAAGTGGTAGAAGAGCTTTAAGGNGTGATCGGCACCACTGATCAATAAAAGAACAAGAGAATCTTTATTAATAAGCCCTGGTGCATCTCTGAAAGTACTTCAAACCAGGATCAAACTGTAGGCTATTGACAACACCAGCATATCCCACTCTGACAGACACTGAACTGAGCTCAAAAGTGACCTGCCTTCAAGATCACAGGTTCCAGCAAGATTACAGCATCAACATCCTAATTTTTACTTACTTCAAACTCGCGTCGCATTGCTGTTGCATGGAAAAGATCAATATACAGAAGTGGTAGAAGAGCTTTAAGGTAGAAGAGCTTTAATTATGCTTCCTGTTTTAATAACCACCTGATACTTCACTTGTTAAAGGGAGGTTTCACAGAATGGTTTGTTTTATAAGAGATCTTATAAATCACCTCTTTTCAACCCCCTGCCATGGGCAGGGACACCTTCCACTTCCACTAAGCCCCACCCAAGGGTGCTGTTTCTTCCTTTTTCTCACTCTTTTCCCCTCCTGAAAACAATTTCATCACTGCTCTCGTGCTTCTGGGTCACACCATCCAAACCTGAAGCCTTTTTAGCTAAAGCATACACAACACTGCTGGGCAAATAATACATTCACAGCTTTCTTCCCTTTGGCTTCTATACTTCTGCTGCTCTTCAGCTCTGCTTTATGGTCATGATGTTAAGAGAGAGAGAAGCTAAGAGACAAGAAAGGCAGGAATTCTGCTGCATTTAACTCTAAACCCCACAAATTATTGTTTTCCTGACAAACTTAATAGATATAAACAGTGTCAGTCAGGCAGAGGTGACGAGCCACTGTAGCTGCAGGTTATCATTTACAAAATATTTTACTTTTTTAGAATGATGCATTTGTTTGAGTGGCAAGAAAAAAATATACATTCAGAAACTTGTCCCCTTTTCTTTTTCAATCCTGACTGGAGTCTAAATTCTAAATCGATACAGGTTTATAAAGTCAGCAGCCAAAAGGCCAAACACTGACTGCACTTGCAAGAGGCAAATAAAGCCAATGAGATTGTCTGAACCCAAGTGTAATTGTATGCAGTGGTGGCATTAATAGGTCGTGTAATATGGTGGTTAGAAAATGTAAGAGGATTTGAGACTACATCCAAATATTTAATACCATTTTTAATCCAGATGGCAAACAACACAGAAAATGATGAGAATAAACCTAAACTGATGCTCAGGGTACAGGCACCCTCAGATGAGTTCCAGCTGTTCAGCTATTGCAGTTTTATGCTCCTTTGGAACACTCCTGCCTATGAAGAGCACGGACCACGTGGCTTTTTATTGTCAGGTAGGTGCTGCAAATTTCTATGGGGGTGTTTAATGTGTCATAATTTAAAAGGAAATACAGCTACAAATGCATAGAGCACATGCACTAAAAGTCCAACAGCAGTGAAGTGACAAATATCATTGCTGACTTCATTCATTATGTTTTTCTGCTGCAGATGCCACGTGTGCCACGAGTCAGACCCATGCACATTGGCAGTGCACAAGGTTCAGCTTCCTACACAATCTAAGCTGTCTTGTGCTCCTAAGTCAGGGCTAAAAAAGTGTTTAATCATTTATGAGGAACAGAGCAGCTCTAACAGGGGAAGCTATTAGCAAGAATCCCTGTTCATCCTGAAATCAGCAAAAGTAAAGTCTTTGTGAAACCCTCCAGGGAAACGCTCAAGTTTGAGGTGGAGAAGTGAGACGGACTCACACGTGAGATACTCAAGTGGAATGCAAGAATATTCACCACAAATAGCAGTAAATTAAAGATAGCCATCTTCCAAGCTGCCAAATACTGTTCAAAAAATATTTATCTTAGCCACTATCAGTGGCTTTCAAAAGCAAAACATCACATTATTAGATCTGGCAAAAAAAGATGAAGTTCAGTGTATGTTAATTAAATTAGATAATAGTAATGAAAGGACTTTCTCTTATCCCATAATTATTTACACTTAATAATTGTCAAGGCTCATACAAACAACCAGATAATCTCCTTTACTTACATAGTGTCCAACCCTTCTCAATATTTTGAGTGTTCATAAGGTTATACACCTGACAGAAACTTGTCAAAATACTCCTTTCTTTTGAGGGAACATCAAAAATGAAAGGTCATCTTTCCACCTTTTGAAATATTCTTATCTCTTCACTGATAGTGAAATTATAATATATAAATAAGTAGAAATACATCAGGAAGGCATGGTGCTTTCTGAGGACCAGTTTTTAGTTTATAGACTCTCATGAAGCCTTGACATGGAAGCTTTCATGTCAACCTAGTCTAAAGCACATGTAATTAACATCTCATCTGCAATCAGCATTATTTTATTGTTTAACTCTTCACCTTGCCTTTTATTCTCTTCAGAACATGCACGTCCCCAGGGAAAAGGCTTTGATAGATAAAAGTAATTTTTTAATTTCACCAGGCAAAACAATCTCTGGACAAAGTGAAAATGGCACAGGCAATATTATATTTGAGTAAATACTATTATCTTATTCACAATGAAAATATCCTTTCAAGAATAATTCAGATCAATGTTAATATGAAGATTACTGCACAAGCTCCAGGTGGCCTGAGCCACAAAAGAGAAGAAATGTGTCACTAAGCTAGAAATGACAAACTTGAAAATGGTCCAAAACCTAGCAAGCAATAGGTACCTTATTTGTGTATTATAGACACAGGAGTACAGAATAAACAGATTTTTTCTAAAAGCTGTAATTCTTAAAATCTGCTGCGCTCTTAAATGTGAAGGTGTGATATATTAAGCTTTAATTAGTAGTAAGATCATCAACAGATATACTTGCAGCAGTGCATTCTCCCAAGAACTCCTGTGTGTGCAGGGGAATGTGAACACCCAGGAGCCCCCCACTCCCCTGGGCATGCACCTGAGCTGAGCTGAGCTGCCTGGGACACCCTGGCCAAGCTCTCGTCCTTCCAACACTGCTGGAAACAATTTGGGTTTGATGTGGAGGCAAAAATTTGAGTTTGGTGTGGAGACAGCACAGGCCAGGCTCACTCAGTCCCTGCTCAACAGATGGTGTTGACACACCATATTATGAGAACATGCTCACAAAGCCAGAGCAGATGCCACCCCTGAGCAGGATTTTCTGCCATCCCCTTTCTCCTGTATGTGTTTCTCCAAAGTCTATAAACTGTTTAAAACTCAGCATTCATATCCAGAAAAAACAGTATTTTTGTACCCGTATCTCATGCTCTTCAGAGATGGGATATGGAGAACTTTTATTAAAGGTGTTTTGAATATTTTGATAAGTCTGATTGAAAACGTCACAACTTTTCTTCTTGTTGTTCCTTTACCTTGGCAAGCTTTTCCCCTCCTAATCTTAGCACGAGTTCTGTAAATCAAGAACAGCTGCCCTACAGCAAGGGAATCACACAAGTAAAAGTGGTATTAAAAAAAGCCCCAAGATTTAGCTGTGTGGTTTGGGTTATTTTAAGCAAGAAGATGAATATTTGAGCAATGTGTAAAACTGAATTAAGGAAAAACAACACAAAACAGCTGAAAAAAATCTAAAATTCTTCTGAAAAAATCTAAAAAACTCTTCTACTCAAAACACTCTCAGCAGCATTATGTTTATTTGGTTTTAGATTTAACATTTGGACACAAATGTTTATTTGGTTTTAGATTTAAAAGGCTATCATCATCATCATCTCAAGAGCATGTACAGAAGCAAACAAAAAGAAATCTAAGTTCTCTAATGCCTGCATTATGCACTTTAGAATCACAGAACACGAAGGATGCAGGAGATCTACCAATATCTAATTCTAATAGAGGTAATAGGAAAGCAATGAGGCTTAATGGTTGCAGTAGATATAAACCAACAATCTTTATGGATAGAAATAGTGTTGGTGTCTTGGTTTTTAACCATTTGCTTTGTAGGTAAATATTTCTGCTGCAAATGCAGAGGAAAAGAGGAGCAGGAGAGGGCAGGACAGCCTCACCCACTGCAGCACATCATCAGTGCTGTGGGAACAGACTCATCCCTCTCCACATCTTCAGCCATATTTATATCTAGCCCTCATTTTTATTTTTTTTTTTAAGGTTTAACCCATTTTTTGGATACACAGCAGGAGCTATGTTTGCATTAGAAAGGTGATGGTGGTTCTGTATTTACAAAATCCTCACTGGCAAGAAAAGCTGAGAGACTGCTGTAGTAACAAGGTCACAGCAAACACACCATGCCCAGCTCTATTCCTGGGTAACTTCAGCTAATTCCTGGCAGCTTCCATGGGAATGGCACGGGTGTGCACAGCTCTTTCACTTTCCATATGTCTGGGAGCTCGGATGAGCAGAAGCCACAGCTTCCTCTCAGCACTCAGCAAGATTGTCAGCACTTAAATTGTTTATTTCTGGGACACTGGGGAAGTTCTGCAGCTAGAATATAACATGAGGGGAGTCCTGGAGTTGTTTAGATTGTGAAACATTCTGCAGTGCCCTTTCATTTCCAAATGATTCTCGGACTTGGCTCGGCACGTTCTGGCCATACCTGTCACAATTCAGTGAGTTACAGCACAGTAGGTCTTATGCATAAAAGCCTCAGTTATAGACATTTTCTGCTGTGCAGGAGTTTGGTTTTATGATCTAGAGACTCCTTTTAGACACAATTTATAAAAAAAATAGCAGCTCTTTTTAATATTATTTATATTGCATCTCCCACCTATTGCATTTTCTTTGTCCCAACTCACCTGTAAACTAGGATTTTTCCCCACATAAAATCCTAAGATTCCCTCTCTGGGATGCCTGTTCCTACTGGCCATCATTTTAATGATATATAATAGTAACCTGTCTTGAGAGAAGGGTCCCTAATGATATATAACACTAAAATAGCTTCTCACAGCACACTGATGACAGGTTGCAACCATCCATCACCAGAGAAGCAGTCAGCAAGATGAGGAGCTCAGGGGATACACATGAGCAGAGCACAACCATAAAGAAAATATCAAATAGAACCTCAAGGCCAGTCCTGGTGCTTCTGCCTGTCTGTGGCTGAAGGCAGCCCCAGAGCCAGAGCTTTAAACATCTCATGAACTCTGGAACTGGCCTAAGTGGTAGATTATTGCTGATAAAAAAGGCCCAGCAACCCAAAGATTTCCTTCTTGGTAGCACCAATGAGTTAATTCTCTTCTGTTCCTGTTGTGGAGGCAACACAACATATTTCCAAGTGCAAGAATTCTGATGAAGTGCTCAGGTTATGTGCAGGAAGGTAAACAGAGAGCTTTCCACCTCAAAACTCAACCAGAGCAAGGAAAATTACCACAGAGCAGAGTGAACACAAGATCTGGACTTCCATGGTGCCCATGAGAAGCCTGAAAGTCCTGCAGTGATGCAGGGTATGGTGCTTGCAGAAGGAATTGAGCTAATTCTGCAGGATGTGAAGCAGAGCTCTCAACTGATTGCTCTACGTTCCACTATTAGTAAGAACATGCAAATTTCTGCAGTGTCATAGGAAAGGTGAGGCGTGATAAACACATCAGCAAGAAAGAAAGAAATTAGGAAAATGTACTGTTGATCTAGAGTGTATTTATAGACACACAAACCTGTATGTGTTTTATATGCAGATATTTATAAAAACAGATGATATGATCTTATCTGAAGGGACACAGCCCTGCTAAGAACCCCGGGATCTCACACTACTTTTTTTAATCAATAGGAAATATTCCTATAACAGTATCTGGCTTTCCCCATTATGCACCTCCACCTTTGAAAAAAAGAGGCAAATACCTTAATTACTGGCAAACAGAGAAGTCAAAAATTCATCATCTCTGCATCAGGAGAGCATTATTTAGACATCTGCAAAGAGAATATAGTTTATGTTTTGTTTTTGATTAAGAGCTATTTGTTTTCACTTGGCATAGACTTTCTCTACTGGCAGTCAATGTGGATTGTATTAAACAGCAAACGTTTTTTTTTTCCTTTTTTCTCTTTGGGACCAGAAGGAGTAAAGGAAATCAACAAATCTACGAGACACAATTGACCCAATTCTGTGATTATCACAGTGAAATTTTTTTGCTAAGCCATTCTTACTTAATGATAATGATCCTTTTGTGTGATTTTCTGCTCTAGTTGCATAATGAAATTTGGTGTTGATATGACTCTTCCTACATAGATCTGATTTCAGAGGAACATTTTAAGGGCTTGAAAGTGGTCTCTTTTTCAAAGAAAATCATCATTCACCATCCTCTCTGAAGCTAAAGACCTGCAAGTAACTCGACTAAAATAAGTTTTTATTGAAGAAAGGAGGATGTTTAGATACCTTTCTCACACTGATACTTTCTACCACCTTCATAAGCTGGCACTAGGCAAACTATTATGATGAAAATTTGAGATATCATTTCAAATTGAAAACTAATTATCAGAGAAGATCAACATCTTGCAACTAGAATATTTCATTTTGTGCTCATTTCTTGAAAGCATTTGATTTTGGTACAATAAAAGCACAGGATATTGTCTTTTATGTAGGAAATTATTTTCTTCTAGTTAATTTTCTCTGTCTCCTTATTGTTCTTCTACTTAAAGGATGACTCCACTTATAAGCTGTTTTATTCTCATTTCTACAACTTTATATATATATTTAACATATATATATTTAACAGTATGCTGTTCCAGAGGTATTGGCAAGTCACTGACAAACAGAGGAACCTTTTTAACTTCTTTTTCTTTCCTTTCTTCATGTAAATAACATGTGCAAATATTCTTCCTTATTTGACCTACACTAGAAGTACAGACTAATTAATATCTAATTTATTAATATATTACCATTATATCATTGTTGAACAATATTATTTCCCTTAAGAAGCTGGTTCCAGTCACAAAATAGATTCAGAAGCCAACAGTACTTGAAGGAAAATCATGTCATCAGAAACTAGACAGCTCAAAATATGGATGTATTTGAAGTCAAAAAAGTTGCATTATTGAACCAATTTTTGTCTTTAATTCGATAAAATTATTCCCCCCATTGCTAATTTCTTAATCAAATCTCAATATCTCTGTTTATATGTCAATATTATTTCTGTTCTTTCACCTCCACAGTCACACTTTCCTGCAGAGTGACCATTTCTAGTTTCTCAAAGAGTAATTGGAAACACAATTTTCAAGGTCCAAAAGAAAGAATTCTGTCAATGACCAAAAGCCTCACACCACACCCAAGTAAATTTCTTTTCCAAATTTATCATACTTAGGGACCCTAACCTAATGTATTCTAAAGAGCGTAAACTGAAATATACTAGGAACCATGAATAAATCCATAAACTGGTCTTTTCAATTCAACCAGTTATATTATTCACTGATTATTTTCTTTTCACACAGCCCTTTGTATTTGACATTTCTAACTTAACACACCATAATATAACATCAGACTTCATTAAACTCATCATTGCCACAAGACACAACTCTGCTACCCCGAATAGCTGGAAAAATAAAATCTGTCTTTACACCACCAGGACAGAGAATTTCTGTCCACACAACCTAAACCCAAACTCTCCATCCACCTTGGACTGAACCTGCTGGGCAAACACATTCCTCTGACAACAGCACCACACTAAAATCTGTATTTTCTACAACATCTGTAAAATATTGGTAAAACACTGTTATATAACATTTAGGTTTTTTAATAAAGCAGCATACCTAAAACTCCAGAAAAACATTTTTTTTTTCAGGAAAAAAAAAAAAAAAAAAAGCCTCATTTCCAGAAAATACTTCATTTATACCTCGTGTGGCATCACTTTTGAAGGAGTTCACTTTCCAAAGCAATTCAAGCTCCTTGTGTGCCAGAATAGACCAACAGGAAAATGAACAGACTCCTCTGCCTTACCTGAGCCAGGATGTGGGCACAGCACCCTCGGGTTTCAGACACAGAAATTCTGCCCCAAGGGCCCTGAACAAGAGCTGGCTCCCACCCAGCTGCTGGCAGCACCTCTGAGGACAAATCCTGAGGATTAGAGGAAAGGGGGAAAAATAAATTAAAAAAAAAAAATCAGGTTGTTAAGGCCATCCAAGAGTCTTTGATCTAAGATGCCGTAATTTTGAGCAGCTAAAAACATCTGACATTTCAGGTATTTCAGCAATGTCACAGCGTTTTAGAGAAGATGGGATTGGTGGGTGAGCCTGGAATTTCAGGAGGCCAAGCACAATCCAAGGCTTTCCATATTGTTTTGAAAACGAGCACTTCTACCTGCATCACACACTAAAGGAACTTGAGTTTCTTTCTTTGTGAATCACTCTGCATTCCAGAAACCTAACAGGAATTTCAAGCTTTTTAAAAAATCGTGAAGAATCTTGCCAAACAAGCCACTATAAGTTAGTCAGAGGATCTTTCAAACTTGTTAAAGAATTATAGTTCTCCCACTTTTTGCTTCTTTTCAGGTCTGTGACACTATCAGAAACCTAGACTTCCTGAAATGTTCAGATCTGTGAGAAATTATTTATCTTTTGCCCTTTCCAGAGGATCTGGCTTTTGGTGAGTTAAATTTCATTTATGACTATTGTGAAACATATGAACATAATGAGAAGGTGTTCTTTATCAGCCAAGTATCATTCTTCTATTGATGACTAAAATATTTTGCCTCATAAATCAAAACCAAACACATTTTATGAAATCAATAAAACTTATTCAAAAGCCATTTCACATCCAAATCACGTAAAGAGATTTATTTTAAAACCTATTAACACAAAGGACACTTTGTTAAAATAAATTTTGTTTACAGAAGTTCTTTTTAAAAAGTGTTTAAGCATTTAGATAGAGAACCAAGAAAGACTGTGTACATCAGAAAACAATTGTCCAGCTGACTGATTTTATGACTGTGAATCTTGTTTAAGTTGAGTTATTAACTATAATTTGTTAAAACCAGCTGCAAGCTGACCTCACACCAAGAGCAGCTTTTAGTCAAAAAAGAATCTCTGTGTGGACAATTACTGCTCCTCTTGCAGCAAAAACCAGGCAGAATCCAAAAAAATGTGGCTGTGACTAATTGCCTGCCTAATTTTTTTCTCCACTAGATCCAAAGCAAAGAGGCTGCCCTCATCTAGCCCCCAATTTATTTGGAGTATTAAATGAATAAATAATTCACAGTACAAACTGTTCTGAGATAGTGCAGCTACACTTTACAATATAGTGACAAGATGAAAACCTTGAAGTACTGTGTTTCCTATATTTCCACATTTCCAGTGCAGCTTTGTTGTGGATAAACAAGTTTATTTTCCTAAACAGAGAAAGAGACATTTAATCCCACATTTCCTTCTCCCTACTTTTGGGGACACCCAAACAGACAATTAAGCTGCCTATTCACAGCACACCAGTGTCAAATTAAAAATACACTTCACAGTTACAAAAGGGTGTTTATGGTCTACCAGGTTATCTTTGATTTATACCACTGTGGCCACACTCCAGCTCAAACAAATTACTTCCACCTACCAACACTACCAAGCATATTTTCCCACAGGGCACAGCACTTTAAGCACTTGACCTCTAAATTTGACAGTATTTGCACTGCACATTGTTACCTTCCAGGAGAAAGCTTGGCTTTCTTTGCTCTTTTTCTATCACCCATTTAAAGAAAAGAGAAATATATTAAAATATCTTTTTTTTTTTTTTTTTT
>VZSE01015150.1:1247610-1347333 GCA_013398275.1 Promerops cafer
TGCAAACATGAATGAAAGTGAAGGAGTTCTGTATTTAGATGAAGTAAAAATTCAGATAATTTAAATATTTGCAGAATAATATTACATAGCCCAGGTATAACTCAGATTTCATGCAAATGTTCACTTCACTTCGATTCCTGCCTGGCCTAGAATTCAACCTGAATATTTTACAGCAGAATCTGGTTCTGGAGCCCAGGATGATTGCCTTGGTAATAGCACTGCCATATTTCCATTCCCTGTGATATGACAGCTTAAAAGATGGAAAAAATGGAAGTTCTAAGCCTGCCAAGTCTTTGGTTTAGACTCCAATTTTGACAGGGTTCAAGGGACATTTCATTTTGCTGGACTGGTTTGTTTGATAAGGATATCCTTCAGCACAGAAAGAGACCAAGCCCCTTTATTTAGTCACTGCATCTGTCAGAAGGGAGGGAGAGAATCAGCCTCTAAATTGCTAGGTAATTTCTCATTTCAGTGAGAAGACAAATAGGAATTAAAGATATTAAATACTACCTGGACACAATGAGACAATCACATGATGACAAGGATGGCTTACTAGGAGCTGGGATTTGGGATGTTAACATGTGAAATATGTGCAGTGAAAGCTCTCAGTTACCAGGAAGAGACTGAGCCATGTAACATTTAATCTCTGGGGAGGGTTTGCTTTGATTATTATAATAATATTAGCTCATGCAAATAGAGTTTGGTATAGAAGGTAAAGACCACAATATCTGCAAAGAATAATTTCCATAATGTTCTCAGGGTTTGGATTTTTTCTCTCCTTTCTTCATTCTCATGGCGCACTACCATAGATATTGGACAAAAACGATAACACTATATTTTCTAAATTATTGAAATACAACTTTGCAGAAAGAACATAGACATTCCCGAGGAAATAGCTACTTAATTTCTAATACATTTCACCTACTTTAATTTACAGCAGACACTTAAGCACATCTGTGATGAAAACCTCCAGCAAAGCTGTGAGCTCAGTGCCAGTTCAGTTTAAATCGAACTCGGGAGAGGTGTGAAGAAAGAAGCACACACTCCTCAACCCTCAACTCTGAAGCAGTAAAGCCACGGTTCCTCCACAGCCTTCTCTTGTTCAACTTCCTAATTGTCAAAATAAAGTGAAAGTAGGTGTAAAGTGGGTAATTATGCCCTGCCTGTGATGTAAGCACACAACTGGGCTGCTGCTGATGGCATCTGCTTCCAACAAGAAATTGTGCCAGATGTCAGGGGCAGACAGTGACTTACAGAACACCCCAGTATAACTCTTCTTCCCTGTCTTCACCAGCCATAATCCACATGAAGGAGTTAGAGAAATAAGCCTCATCTGCAGCAGATCATCATCAACAGCTCCTTTATAACGGGTGCCTTGCTGGAGCACACAGATCCCCCAAATTCGACGAGCAGCTCGGGGAGCGGGGGAGCTGCAGGTGACTCTCAGCAGCAATTGCTGTGATTGCCAACCTGGATCATAATCAGACACCAGTAGCACCAGGGCCTGAAGCAATTTCCCATCTATTACCTGGGCATTGTAGCAGCTCTGCCCCACAGGGTGTCACAGGGGTGTATGGGGTGCGTGGCGGGAGGATGAGAATATGCTTCATCAACATATTGTCATTTCCTGCACAAAACATTTAGTTTCAAATACTCACAACAGATCAAGATAAAAGGCTGTCTTGCTCAAATCATCTGAAGTGGTAAATAGCTTCCAGGTCCACTCACTTCTACCTCACGGTGCTTTTCTCTCACACTTTTTTAGGCAAAGCTTTTTTCCTTTTACTGTTGGAGGAAACCATTCTCTTGTTCTACTCTGACATATTGATGTTCCTAATAGGTGTTATTTTCATAAAAACCTTTGTCTTTGCTTCCTCTTTGCCACCTCTGAGCTCCACCATGGAGTTAGAGACCCATACCCAGAGACCCCATGATGCTCCTTTTGCAGAATTTTCTTCCATTCCTTCTTGATGACAGCAATAGCAATAATGCTTTAGCAGGAATTGTCAATTGGATAATATCTCTGAATTTGGGGTTTATCCTATATTAAGCACTGTTTTCCATTTGTTTGACCTTTGCTTTATATCTCTCTATTTGACAATTTTAAATTCCACATTAGAGTCTCACAATAAGTGAAAAGAGATCTGGTCAAGCAGCCTACCACTAGAGAGGGATTCTCTGGGACACTCCTGGTAACTCCTACCAGGAACCAGACACACAGAACTAAATATCTGTAAGGAGTGGAAATGACTCTGAATACATTTTGGGTCATATGGGGATTTTCCAGTAGAGTTATGGCAGAAGTTCCTGTGCTTCCCACTATCCATGGGAATTCAGCTGCCCATAGATCTGATACAGACAGACACCACAGAAGGGAGATATCAATGGCTGGTGCCTGGATTGCTGCAGTATCAATTAATGCAAGAGGGCATTAATTAATCAGTGTTTTTCCCATCACCAGGCAGCTGTAAGTTTCCTCTGGGGATTCCCCACTGGCCAAGGACTAGGAATTCCCATTAGGTTTTTTCCCACTGGAATGATAACTAACTCATCTGTTGTTCTTCCCTCATCCCCCCCAGCCCTGGTAACTTTTCCTAATGTGACTCTCAGCAATTCTTGGAGATTCCTGCAAAAGTCTGAGGAGAGAACCCAGAGGGACGTGCAGGCAGAGGGCTGGGCCCAGCCCAAAGAGTGGATATTTGCATTCCCCATGTAGGGAGAAAACAACAGCATTAGACTAAAATTATAAAAATCAAATATTCCTTGCTGAGCGTGTGCAAGACAAGCTCAAACTGAGCACTGTGGTTTTAGAGAGAAATTCCAGCTAAGAAATGCACATAAACGTTATTTCTTCTTTTCTCTCTCTTTCCTTCTTTTTCTCTCTTGGTGTCTCCTTCTGAAAGTGCCATGTGGAATTTGTGTGTGTTTGATGGTTTTTGATCTCCAGCTCCACGACAACATGAAAACTCTCTCTGAACATTTAAATATTCCACTTTAGTAGCTGGGTCCAAATCTGAATACTTATCTATGGCTTGGCCCCCTGCTGCTTAAAGTAATTTGCACTCAGATCAAATTGTGACCCCCAGAAATAGAAGTATTTATATTGAAAGACAACTGAATATTTACAAAGATACTGTTACAGAGCAGAAAATTATGATATAAATATGATTACACTGTATAAGTCAGATAAAATCTACACAATCCTTTTCTTTAAAGAAACCAAAGTGATTTTGTTTCTGAAGTACACATAAAAAGAATTTCAATGACATTGTATTTTCAGACCTTATTGTTAAAAGATCCAAGGAAAGTTTTTCCCTGATTCCAGTATTTTCTTTATACAAGCTGTATTTCAGACAAAGTGAGCTTGGATCATTTAAAGTCCCCACAAGGGACTGGTACTTTGTGAATGGTATTTTGAATAGTTTTGATATCCCAGTTTTTGAGATCCCTGTGTAGCTTTATTTTCTGGACAATTCAGTTATTCTCTGATGCTCTGACCTTCTTATGATATTGTTTTTTCCCTTCTCTTCACTACCCTGTTGTGAGAAAGCTCTCTATAAATTTGATATAAATATAGTTCACATACAGTATCTATAACTTAGCTTCACAAGGCATAAAAAAATAGCAATTTCTTTTTCTTTACTCCTCAGTTTTTATTTTTGTACAATATTATCCATTTGCTATGAATTCCCCTACAGCAAACTTAAAAAACCCCAACCCCACCAAACTGCAACAGCAAATAAACAAGCCCTTAAAATCCATTCTATCCACATCAACTACAGGATAATTTTTTTGTTTCCTGGGTTGGCTTGTGATTTTTCATATAATATATCAATTTAAATGCAGATGGCCAAGGAGAAAATATATTTCTCCTCACACTGCTCATGTCCCCGGGATGCTGAGATGGAAGTGCCAAGTGGGAGCCCTGGGCAGGTTCCTCCTTTGCCAAGGGCACAACAGTGCCCAAAACCCACGGTGCTGTGGGAGGGACACCTTCCACCAGAGCAGGGTGCTCAGAGCTCCATCCAAGCTGGCCCTAAAGACAGATATTAGAAATGCTTCTGTGATGTGCAGATTGCTGGCACAAAACCAGGACTCTGCAGCACCTTGGGTATGGTGAGCGTCCTACTGCCATGCATTTGCTTGGAGCACAGCTGCACTGCCACGGCCCAGTCTGGGCACTGCCTTTCTCTGGGGGAGTTTAATTGGTTCTCTCTCTCTTTTTGGCAGGAGTCAGTTCAAACCCCTGAGGTTTTTGCCAGAACTCCTTGATCTGCACACCTTGCTCAGTCACTGCTTGGGTGTGACTCGTCATCGTGACACGCTGGACAGAGGGGGATATGCTAGAAACAGAGGGGAGGTACACTGAGATCTCTCCAGAAACCCAAAATATATCTTTTCAGTGATCCCAGAGAGTTGTGAGCAAAGCTGCTTATAGGACTGCATTATTCTACAGCTAAGAGGTCAAACAAAGCTGGAAGAATCCCAAGAGCCTTGATGAGACAGCTTCTCCACAACCTTGTCCTGCTGCTTTTACCACTAGGAGAGGGGATTTACCCTTCACAAAGCCCTGACAATAAGATGCAGCAGGGCTGAATACAAGTGGCACTGTTGGATCTATTGTGAGTGCATTAGTATTTTCAGCAGGTCTCTCCTATGTGAGGAGGAAGATGACAACAACCCCAAGCCATTAACAGTCTAAATTAGACAGACAATGTGGCTGAAAAATTGAATATCTTCCATAAAACAGGGGAGGTCAAAACTCAGCATGGCGATGATAACTTATCTTACTTGGCTGGTAGACTTCATGGAAGAAATAAGTTTATGTATGGGCTGCCTCCTCTAATTCTGAATTCTCAGAGCTTAGGAATGATTGTTTATCTGCTAACAGCCTGCAGGGATTTGGGAAAATAGCAACAGCATAAAACTGAAAAATAATTGAAATAAATAAAGTGCTACCTGGCACCATCCTTGTTTATTCTGTGCATCAGATATTAACATTCGGATGTCTTATGCTCGTAATACATAATAAGAAATGAAAATGTCATAAAATCAATACCTTCTAACAGCAGAGGGAAATGTCACAAATTATATCATTCTCATTATAGTTTTCAGACAGTAATTTCACAAGCCTCCAAGGGATTAGGAAAGCTGAGCATATTTTTGCTCTACCCTCAGATGTCAGTTTTATTGTACATGATCTAGGCAGCGAAGGTTCTCTGCTCCAGAAGTTAGAAATCAATTGTTTTGCCAATGAGATTCTTTTGCAAGGCTGTTAGCTGCCTTTGTAAGTGTGAAACTACCAAATTCTGTGTCCCTGCTTAAATTACCCTGCAATACAAAATTACACTCCAGCCCCTGATGTGGTACAGACTCCTGCTGGGTGCACATACGGAACGAGAGCCGCGTTCCTAATAAATAAAGTTTGCACTTTCTAAAGGAAAGAGATTTATGAAATCTGCTCTATATATTTAATTACTTTCCCATGTTTTACTAGAAGGGGTTTTTTAATGAGGGAAGAAAGTCTGCTTGACCCTGCCTAGATAAGAACGAGCCAGTCTGCCATAATCCCAGTGATGGCGTTTGCAAATCTTGTACGAGGGCAGTGGATGCTCCCGGTAGATTAAGGTGAACCTCAGACCTGTGGTGCCATCTGTGCATACTTCCCCAAGCTGATTCACTTCAGGACTGATCCTAATCCTCTGATCAATCACTCTGCAAACGTGGCAGCCTGTACTCAAACTGCTCTGGAGACAACCAGGCCCAAACACTGAGAATTGCAGGATCTGCTGTCACCGACCACGGGCGAAGCCACGGCCCCCTGTGTCACCGGCCTTATCCAACCCTTTCTCCTCGCAGCACAGCATCAGCCAGGTGGGGCCGTTCCTGCCACAGCAGCCAGAACCACAAGATATTTCCACAGAACACCCCCAGCTGGAAGGGGCCCATTAGGACCACAGCCCATCCCCTGACCCTGCACAGGACAGCCCCAGGAGTCTCCACCCTGCGGCTGAGAGTGCTGCCCAAGCACTCCTGGAACTCTGCCAGGCACAGGGCTCTGAACTCACATCACATTTAGAAATCCTAGGAAAGACATTTTGTAGGAGTCAAATGGATATTTTGGGACCACCACACACGTCAGGGTTTCTTGCACCCAGAAAGGTGAGTCATGCCAATTAAAAAAAAACAAAAAAAAACCCAAAAAACAAACACCACACAAAGCCCCACCAGCAACAACCAGGCTTTGGGAATAGTTCCAGTTATGGCTGGAAATATAAACTGGAAATCTAAAATATAAATTGTCATTGCAGTGGTCTAGAAAAACATAAGACCTTCTGCCTAAACCTGAAATGTCTTTCATTGTGAAACCTCTCCAGCTTTGACAGAGATTGCAAAGCAGGAAATTTTGCCTATACAAATGTCATCCCAGACCTCCTCATCAAAATATAAACCACTGTACAATAGCTAAAGGAATATAACTCGTACAAATATGAAAAGGCTGTGATTTGTAATGGAATCTCTTTCCCAACAAAACTTTAACTGGAGAATTTAGTACTTATTAGATTGTAGGACTCTGAAAGTTCAGATGGTTACGTGCTGTTAAAAAAAAAAAAAAGAAAAAAGTGGCTGGGATCAAAGGCTCTGCAAGGGAAAGGCTCAATGTGTTACTACAGAGATAATTCACAATTTATCTGAGACCTCTAAGTACCTCTGAAGCTCAACACAGCATATCATTCCTTTGAAAAGCCCAGTTTCCAAATAAAGCCGATATTAATAAAATATACATCAGATTATATAATTTTTAAAAAACCAAAACATTGAAGTACTTTGGAAACTGGAGCCAAATTCAATACCAGGTCCTTCCTCTGTGTTATCTATTTATTACAAAGGCTCAGAGCTCTGACTACGGAAAGAGCAGCAAAGGTCAATTAATTAAATAATGTTCCAGTATATCATATACTCATTTGTGAGGACAGAATATTGTGGAACCAAACTCTAATCTCAGTCCCACCACTCTGAGGCCCTAGGATGAAAAACATCATAGTCAGTATCTTGGATTTCAAATATGAGAATAAAGAATAAACTCTCCCTCTGCATTCAAAGAGCTGAGCTGACTCTCCAATCCCCAAAATAAAAAAAGACTTTTTTCCAAGGACAGATGTGAAAAATATATTCATCAATCCTTTCTGACATAATGCATTCTGAACGCACTAAAGAGAAACATGTTAGCTAAACACAGACAACTATGGCAGAGAGCAGAATGGCTCACTAGATGAATATCAGATGAAAATGACAGCTGCTACAATTAAATTCAGTATTTATGTTTTCCTAGTTGAAAATGAGAACTTATTTACAAACAAGGCTATCTCACCATCTGAGGAAAAATACCGAAGTTCTACTTTTTTTTTTCTTTAGAAAGAAATATTGTGGGAAAAGCTCTTTTCAATTTTAGATTCTTTGTTTTTATTGGCTCCAGATCACCCTCTTTTGTTTTAATTTCCACATAAGTTCTTCCCAGGCTTGTGTGTTTGCAAGGATTTATGTGTCACTGTACATAACAAAGGTCAGCAGGTGCACTCCAACCCAGCCCTATGCTTTTTTCATCTCTGGATGATTGTGTGTTTTTGGGATCAGCCCAGGAGGGAACCCAGCTGCTGGTGCTGCCCAGGATTTTTGGGTAGGTACCTCCTGTTGAGTATTTCATCCATCAAAACCTGCAGCAGGGAGCAGCACACACTGCTCTCTCATTGTGGGTATCTCCCAGATGCAGGTGAGTGAATCCCAGAGCATCCCAGAGTTTTGCCCCTGGCTTTAATTTCACACTCTGTTCTTGCCCTCAATTTCTGCTGCTGGAGAATTCGCTCCTGTTGATGTGATTAGAGGGATATGGCACATAGCAGAGCTGGCTTGCACTACAAGGACATTTTTATGCCATAAATGCCTTCTGAGTGTGGCAGAGCTACCTCAGGGCAACACTGTTCCATCCTTCAGGACAGCTGGATTTTTTTAAAAATATATATTTTTTTCTTTAATCTAAGGGTTTGGGTTGCTTAGGGATTTCTTTTTTTTCCTCTCAGGCACTAGGCAGCACATCAGCTCCAGAAATCACACCATTTCTCTGACCTTTAGACTCTAAACTAAGTAAAGTTTGAATCTCTTGGTTTTCTCATTTCTCTGCATTAGTTTCTTTCCCTTCTTTTTATTGTATTAGAGCTATTAGAGTTTTCCTTTCACACTATAACCCCTGGATTTATCAAATTAAATGCTATTTGGAGGGTTTGGGATTAGAGTTCTGAATTTTGTTGTTGATGCATTCCAGCAGAAAGCTCAGTTATGAATCATTAGGAATCACTTAAGTCTTAATGATGTCAAGCAATTAATGAACAAAAAGATACAGCACAACATTTGAAGAGATGCACACAGTAATGATGAGCAAAATGTGCTTTCCTCAAAGTGGGAGGACTTGAGATCCCAAAAGTGACTTTGAATAAGCTCGTCATTGTTTCCACTGATTTTGCTTTTGAATATGACTTCTGCTACACATTAAAATACGTAATTAGTGTTTATTTTCAATGTGACTGACACCTGTAGAACATGCACAGGCTGGCTGTGCAATTATGTCAGCACTGTGCATTGACCTTGAATTTTGAGAGGGCCAGCTGCCAGAAAAAGAAATCTTTAATTTCATTGACTCATTAAATGAAAATAATTTTTAGCAAAAATAATCATGGGTGAATTGCCATATGTTCTTGAAACTTGGGAGACTGGGGAGATTTTTAAATAATCAGAGTGCAGAGCTGTTCTTTTGAACTAAAGTGTTTTCAGCATTTCTATTTCAGCTACATTTACAATCCAGTTGAACATAAAGTTCTGGAACAGCAGGCAAAACTAAGTAAAGACATGAACGATGCTGGGAGTTGCATGCTGTTCACCAAGAGATATGAGTGAGAAGTCTGGAAATGAATAAAATATTAAAATACTAATATAAATCTGTAAGAAAAACTTAACAGATTGCAGAAATAATTGTGGTTTTATTACTTTTTTACTTTTATACGGATGTTTCCCTGAATTAAATGTAAAGCAAGTTTTAGAGTGGTTGGATGTGATTCAAGATAGAAAGATGAGCAACAGAATCTGCTCCAAGAGTACAAAATCTTGGTTGGAAGGAAATCCAGACAAACAGGGCACCCACCATCTGTTCTCTTCTGGTTGTTCCCACATTCATCACTACACAAATTATGGCCACTGAGGCACAGACACACCAACCACAGCACTGGGAGAAATGGGCACCCTTGACCCAAACCAGAATGTTTCTCTGGGTGCAAACCCTCCTTCTTCTCCTCTACCCATCCTCCCTTGAACCTCCTAAAACACATCAACAGACTCATTGGATTTAAGAAGGCTGTTACATTATTTGTGCCTTTCTATCAAAGTGAGTTCAGATAATGGTGGTGAGACTGAGACTACAATTTAACAGAATTATAAAAATTTGATGACACTCAGATAACAAAAATGAAAAGCTTACTCCAGGAATAACTTTTGAGATAAAGAGTTATATCAAATAGACAAAGAGACTTTCAGAAAGTTCAGCATTTTCTTCTGCTTTTACTGCCCACAAAGTTATTCTTTCTTTTGCATCAATTTGTATCATAAGCAACTATATTGTACCAACTGCTAAGACACATCCATCCCTATTTTGAGTTCTGTACTCAGATCTTGGTTTTTGCCTTGGTTTTTGACAATGAGTGATCTATAATTAGCAAAGCTTCCTGAAAACCTGTCACCATGCTCTTTCAAAAGAGCACAAAAGAGGTGACTTCTTAGATGTTAAACATGGTGTCACTATTGATGTCTCATGGAAAGCCTAAACCCAGATCCTACATTCATTCCTAATCAGAGTCATTTCTGATCACAATCTCTCCCTGAACTTTATTTTCTGGGGACTGTTTCTGCTCTTATCCCAAGACATTGCCTTGAACATCTCTTGGGAAGCAAGACCTGTTTGCCACTTCCCTCCAGAGCTCTTTGTGAGGCAGAGCCTCCCTAACATCGACGCCTCCGCTAATCAGGGCTCGACTCAGGGCAAGGCATTTATTCTGCTTCATTCAAACCCCCGTGGCTTGGGGAGGCTCAGCTTTTGCAGGCTGGGTCTGCACACCCAGTGCTCCTTTGAAGGGAATCTCTACGGCTGCCCGTTGATGTCCTGCTTGTTGTTATGATCACTAGAAGTTTTCCTGAGTGCATTGCAAGTCCTATCGCTGGCTGATGTCTGATAAAAAAATCACAGCGAGCGCTGGGAAAAAGAGAATAGGTGATAAAGAAAATATTGTGTTTCATTAGATGGCAAGGAGATATGTCAGCTTCAAAGATGAAACCAAGATCCTTATGTGAGCTGCTTTTGTTAAATAAATGATATTTAGAAGAGCAGAAATGGGAAGCAGAATTTAAAAGTAGAGAGTATGAAAGTACGGTAATTTGTTACAGAAATACATTATACAAAACTCTCTATTATTTATTTCTTTAAAAAAACTGGGTAAATGGAATATTTTGGGAAAATAAATTGTGCCTTCTAGATTGAAGTCCATGTGCAGATTATTGGCCTGAGCTTCTCTGACCTACCTTCACCCTCAGCCAGCACCTTTAAGTCAGAAGTTATCAACTTCAGCTATATTGCTGTATGGATTTTTAATTTCTTCTTCAAAAGCAAAAATTGCCTACACAGATATTTGCAAAATAGCATACAATTTAAAGCTGACCTGTTGACAGCTTCTTCTCTTACATTGTGTCGGGGAGTTTCTGGCAGAGGGAGTGACTGAGGAAAGCAATGCCTGAACATAAGGAAGGTCAGCAAATCCACACAGTTCTTTTAATGAAAATTGAGTAAGTCTTACTATGAGTTAACAAAAAACTATGTATGTTGTATATGCACAATGCTGTACATGCAAATATACAGGTGAAATATTAAATAATAGATGAAAGCAACACCTGGCACTGAAGTGTTTCATTTAAGAGAAACTTGTTGCATGAATTTGTTTCTGAAAGGGAATATAAAATTGGTGTTTACAATTCCAACAGCATCCAGAACTCCAAAATACTCCAGAGTTCAGAACTCCAGGACACTCAGGATAAGCCAGAGGTGTGTCCCTCCTGCACAGGGAAAGGGAAGGTAGGAATTCACTTAGCCACACCGACAAAAACAACCAATATTTTTTTCCTGCTGAGCTCTGTATGAGCTGGAAGGATGCGAGTGTCCCCAATTAATTCTGTCCTTCGTTCCCTGACAGAAGGTCCCATGCTCTCATTCCAGCTGATCAGCTGCTTAATGTTCTGCATCAGAACCTGGAGCTGCCATCAGCACCACGGAGAGCCTCAAATAGCTTTGGTCAATCAATGTAAAACATGACCAAATATTAATTACTGCAGTTAGCCTGCCTAAAATGTACAAAACTCTGAGGAAAAAATTGTATTTTGCTATTATTATTGATGTGCTGGTTTAGAGTTCTCAAAGGCCAACACAGTGATTTTAAAACCAGATTGAATTCTTGTACACATCATCACATCATTATCCCAGATTTATCTCTCTAGAAACTGGATTTACCTAAAATGTAAACCTACAGGTGTGCCTTCAATCACTTTAAAATTATTTTTAAAAGCATCTTGAAAATCAAGTTATAGCATACTAGATTTCCTGTTAGAACAAATCCAAACTAAACCCCAGAACTACAACAAAAATCAGAACAAGCCTGTAGACAGACAAGGTTCAGTAGAGCAAAACTTAATCTAAAGAAGTATCTGTTTACCCTGACAGTTTCTTTCTTCTCTTGCTGTTTTTTCTTCTATTTTTCTATTATTTTAGAAACTTTATCTTCCTCAGTCTTGTCAGAAAAGCCACTCATATCAAAGCTGTATTTCTACATCTGCATATTCCTGTGAAGTCATATTTGGTACCTCTCCATATGAGGGCTTGTGTTTCACCATTAATAAAAAAATAATAAGAATTGTAAATGACTTGTTAATTAGTTGTTGCTGAAATTCAGCATAGCATTTTATTGTATTTGAGGGTCACACCTCTCAAACTCAGCACCATTCTGCACCGAGTTTGGCAAATGGGAAAATCAAATCACCTCTTCTCACCTTTGCACTAATTATCTTCTGTTTAATACCATCTAATCCCCAGGAAGGTTTTTAATAGTTTCCTATTTGGAGTCAGGTATAGGTAATTAGGAGTATAATTGTACCTTGGTTTCCTTTCCATGTTGGCCAAAAATTCCACGGAAAACACACACAAAAAATGTTATTTGAAACCAGGCAATTTCTATTGGGTAGTGATGTCCTGAGTAACATTCCCAAATGATTCAGAACTTGGGATCTGCTGGATATGGCTGAATGCAACTAAAGATTAAGGGGAAAAACTGAATGTAAGGTGCTGATAAAACGCAAAAAATAAAAGAGTGAATGGCCAAAGGATTCTTTCCCTCTGATGCAAGATATGTAAGGTCAAATTCTGTAAATTTTTCATGAATTGAGGAAGAGAATGGAAGGTGAAGCAGCTGGAACAATTCTTTGTGCCAGCAAAATCCTAAATCCCACTCACTTCAGCAAGGACAATTCGCTCTCCTACCCCTGAATAATACACATTACAGCTGTAATACAGAAAAATCCACAGTGTGCAACAAAAGCAACAGAACTACCTTTGAAACCTTTATCCACATGTGCCAGGGATTTCACAAAATTGAAACAGACCCATAGTTTTTAAAAAGGATTTCTTACTGGTTGTGAAATATTCACATAAGTAGTGAAAATTTTAAAATAATTTATCCCTTCAAGAAAAAAAAAAAAGAAAAGAAAACTACCAAAAATAAGTTAGGCTTTTTCTGTTTTATGGGCTTGCCTGTAGGTAATGTAGGTTGCAAGTAAAACCAAGCTGAAATCCTTGTTCCTTCCAACTCCCCATGAAGAAAAAAAGTTATGAAAGAGGTTAAAGCATGTAAAGCGTGATTTAGTCTGCTTTTAGGTGTTTTAATTATAATCCTTAAAACCTTGCTTAGCAGCTCCCTAGATGTCTGAAGTTCAGAAGTCATTTTCCTAGGAAATTGCATTTTTGCCCCTGCAAAGAGCTAAAAATCCTCTGAGTCTGGAGCGCTCTTGGCTCCTCGCTTTGTGCCAAATCCTTGCGTGGCTGGTCCTGACTCAGTGAAGGGGCACTGGCTGCACTCCTGCCACAGATTTTGGGTCTGACTTTGCTGAGAGCTGTCCTCCAGCTGAGTTTGAGCTGAATCTCCACCCCACTCCAGCCTGGGAGGAGTCCAACGTGAGGATTTCAGCGAAACGGGAGAGCGCGAAAGGCTCGCGCTATTTCTGCTCACGCACGCGCCTTCCCACGGAGTGAGAAACCCTCCTGCAGCCAAAGAAAGCAAAACTCCTGTGCCACAAACGATGTGTGCAGCATCTGCAGAGATGAGAGAGGTGTTCTCATCTCAGCTGATGAGTGTTCTTATCTCGGGCTGAAAAGAGACGCAGAAAAGGAAGAGACTGTGCCGTGTGCTAGGACAGAGTCATGTTCCACACGTGGCGCTGAAATTCTGAAGAGTTCAAGCACAGATTTATGGTGTCCTGCACATATCTCAGGGATATTTGGTTTGCAGACAGGAATTAGAAACCCATGGGATGAGTGAAATGGAGAATTCCCTTAACTGTTGTAATCTGTTAACTCTTGCCCTTGAAAATTGACAGAAAATTTTATAAGGAGCCATTAGTTTATTAAAAGTTAGCTAATCCTCAGTCTAGTAACTAAAATCACTGGGCAAACTGAGTTTCTGGGTTCTTCAGAAGCCAAAGAAAATAAAATCACTTCTCATAAACAATTCAGCAAGAGCAGAACATTTCCCTGATGCCTCAAGTTACCAGCTGAACAAAGCCACACTCCTTTAACACGTCTCAATTCTGGTGTTTGCCTTCAGAAACAACAGATAAGATGCATGTATATTTTTCAGAAGCTGAATCTTGTTATCATTTTTATAAGGTCACATACTGAACTCAGGAAATTGAAATCCCTGTGGAGGAAAATATTGTTGCAGGTGTGCCTATTCTAATGTAGGTTTTGTTTGGTTCTCTTTTTTTTTTTTGTTATATCAGAATTGATTTGACTTTCTCCTAATAATTTATTCTTGAAAATATAACCTTTTTCTTTAGTTGTTGCTGTTTGAGTTGCTTAATACCTTACAAACCACTCTCAGATTTGTTTCATCTGATGTTCAAATTCAAATAGAGAGAATGTTATCTAACTCTGAGCCTTGTAGTGTCTCTGATATAAAATATCTTCACTTCTAAAACTGGATGAGACTCAGGACTATAATTTTCTCCAAAGTTCATCAAAAGACAAAGATTTTAATCTTCTTTGACTTAGCTTTATTGTTTCACTGTTTTTTTTTCCTCTTCACTACTTCAAAAATTACTCTGCTGTGATAGAATTTCAATTTTCTGCAAAATAGGTTTGGTCTATATATATATATATATATATCCTGCAAAACTATTTACATTCATTTATAACCACTGAGGAGACTTGATAAGTGTCTTTCACTTACAATCAAGAACGATGCATTTCCCCCAAAACAGCAGTGGCTGTTTGGATATTTTTGTTCGTCATGTTTCAGCCACATTATTTGAACTACCACAGAGAAACTGGTGACCCTAATGTGGTTGAACATGTATGGGGTAGCAAAGACAGAACCCACAGCTCTGGAGCAAAAAAAAAAATAGACTAATAAACATCAATAATTAGAGGCTTCTAACTTTCAATGGAGTGCTGGCTTTTCCTTTTATAAATGCAAATTAACTTCTTTTTCTGGAATGGGATATCATCTTTTCATCTTGGGATCAGGCCTGGAGAGAGAGGATCTGACACCATTTTCCAGCACCTAAAGAGACTGGAGGGAACTTTACACATCCTCTACCCCTTTCAAACAACACAAAAATTAGTCAACCTAATTAATGTCCATTTCTTACCCCTCTCCATAACTCTGTCCAAAAAGTGTGAACTAACAGCAAGGGTATTTATAATGGATGATAAAGTTATAATCAATACTAATGTAAAATTTAGCATCTGATTTAAAACTGTTTGATAGGATGCAAAAAAGGTGAATAATACATGAAGTTCCTCCTCTATGAGTGCTGCTTCACATTGATGATGTAAAACGTGTTCATTTAAAACATAACCCACAAGTAGTGCAAAGATTTTAGCCTTAAAGAGTTCAGATAAAGTGAGAAACCAGCCAGCCCAGAAGCAGAGTTAAAAGGAATTAGAATCCCACACCAGAAGGAAAAGTCTTTATGCTCCTCCATGATAAACTTTTGCTTTTAAATACATGGGATGGGGACAGGCAGCACTGAGCACAGGAATCCTGCCCTCCTGCAGGTTCTGAAATTATTAATGAGCTGCACGACTCAGTCTGTTCTTCAATTAATTATAATTAATCAAATTTGCCTGACTCCAGTGAAAGGCAACCAATATCTGGGTGGGCACAGTTGTTGATCACTTGGATGTGCAGTTTGGGTTTTCTACTCCTTTGGGACATTCAGCTGACCCAATCCTAGTCAGCTAACCATTAGATAGATATTTTTAGGTCTTTTCTCTAGTTACTGAAGAGAAACAAACCTCTCTAGAAGCCAGGTTTTCTCCCTGCATTATTAATTTTGGATGAGTTATCTTCTAGGTTTTTCATTAGTTCTACCTGAGATATTAAGAAGGAGCTTAGACAACAGTCTCAGACTAGTTCAGGTGATTTCTATGAGGTGAGATAATACAACAGCAGAGTGTCAGACATCTGAAACAAATAGAATTTGTCAAGGTATTTTAAACAAAACCTTTTCTCACACTTTAATTCTAAAAATATACTGCATTCAGCATAAACCCCACAATGTTCAGACAGTATTAATTGGATAATTCCAGGGTTTTTTTCACTGCCTTTTTACAGTCCTTTATGAACATCAATCATTGGAAAAACAGGAAGTAAAAAGAAAACAAATGAGACAATAAGGGAACTGGTCTTGATTTGGGCACAGCCTTGGAAAAAGTTCCTCAAACAGTCCCAGATTTTCAGAAAATACATCCTGTAAGTGGTTTTTCAGGTTAGACAGAATAAGTCCATTTTATCCTTTCAATAAAATGCTATTTCTTCCAATAATGATAGCTGTGGCAATTTTTATCTTCCATCCTGTTATTGAAGGAGGATTAAGATATTTTTAATGTCATACAAGTACTCTTTGGGAAAGAGTGATGGTTATTAAAAAAAAGTGCTCTAAAATTAGATGATTCAAAGGTGTCAGAATCCACGTCTAACAGACAAGTTTAGCAGGCAAGGACTGGAGGATGCTGAGCTGCTACTGGTCCAGACATCTCCTCAAATGGAAGCAATTTTCTTTGAGGACAGAAAAAAGAAATAATCATGGAAAAAAAATACTGCAGAATATTGACCTTCAGCTCTCTGTCAGGTTGGGTTGATTGGATGAATGTAGTCCAGGAAAGGCTTAACAAAATCTTACACTCCATATTCTTTACCACATGGAAGACAGTGAAGTGAAAATTTCATCATTTTAACAATTTTTGCTGTTGTAATCTGTTGGATTTTGGGGTTTTTTTTTGGTATGGAAATGGACCAGGCTTATTGTTTTAATTTTTAATTTCCTTTTCGTTCCTTACAGCTTTATTGAGTTTAAGTGAAAGCTGGTGCATCTTCCTGAAAGTGGATAACATTACAATGAGCCGAAAACTAAGCTGCTTGGTACTCCAAATGCTAAATAAATGGCATTTGTATGACTCCAGTGAATGTCTGCCAGCCACCACTCAGCTTTCATTAACGTAAATCATCGCTTGGAAAGCTGTTGAGAAATTCAATTGTCTTCTGAGAGCTGGGAGGTGCATCCTCTAAAGGTGAGAATGCCAAGGTGGTTGTCAACACGCGCTGAAAGCACATTTTGAGGAACGTGCCTCAGCTCAGAGGGCAGAGCTGCTGCCTTCTCCTTGGCCCAGAGGCTGGGCAAGGGCAGCAGGAGCTCTCCTGGCGTGTCCATCCTCAGCTGAAAGTCAGCAGGAGAAAGAAGAGGAGTGCACAGCTCAGCCTGGTGCTGCCTGAGGCATCCTCTGGCACTGCCTGGGCTGGTTTGCTGTTCAGAAACTCGATCTGAGTGTGGGAGAGCACAGGGGAGAGTCCCTGGTGTCTCAAGGGCAGCGTTTGTCTCACGTTAACTGCACTGGGCTGAGCCTTGACATTTCTAGAGAGGCACAATTCTCTGAGCTCGCTGTCTGGAAGGACTCAGGACTGGAATCTTCACTAATACCAGTTTTAACCTCTTGCACCTGGAGCTTCTCTGCTGCCCCACGGAGCTCCAGAGTGACCATCACACCCCACGATGCAGTTCACATTTATAATAAAGTGTTATCAACTGCCTTTAGAGATAAAGAACCCCCCACCAGGTCATGCACAGCCTCTAATCACAGAACAGCCAGAGATGCAGAGAAACTTCTGTTTCACGGGCACAGAATAATGGAATATCAACAGGCACAGCAGAAATACGTGCATAATGATGTTTTATCTTCTGTGTACAGCAAGGCTTCGTTCATTCTCTCTTCACAAACACTTCTGATTATGCAGTCTGACTCACGCATTTCTCCAGCAGCGCTGCAATAGCTTTGCATGCACAAGTCTGTGTTTCTTGCAGAAAAAGAATCTCTCAGGCTTTTTCAAATGCAAAAGACTCACTCCAATTCACTAGAAGAAGCTAACTCAGGTTTAATAAACACTTAGATACCCGAGACTAGGTTCAGTTCAAGTTCTCTGTAGCTACAGCCTGAAATATTTATAGCTCATATTCAGAATTTTCCCCACATTTATATCCTGCTATTCGAAAGATGTTTGCATTTTCAAAGAAAACAGCACTACCTGTGTTGAAGATCTATTCAACACATAAAAGAATAAATTTCCCGAGCTGCTTCTAGAAATATGGCTGACAGAAGAACAAGTACATTCTGGAAATCTAAAGAGGCAAATTTTCTTAGAACTTTTCAAGAAGCAAAATGAGTGACCAGAACTATATAGATATATATATATTTTTTTTTAACAGAGACAATCTTTGCAAACTTTTCTTAGCTACAAATGAAATAGAGTACCAAGACCAATAGAGGTATATAGGATTAGATAATGTATCATGAGTTTCTTTAAAAACAGATTTTTTTAAATGTTGCCCAGACAAATTGGAAATATGAATCCATGCTAATTCTTTCTCACTTGTAAAATTTTAGATATTATACATTGAGATTTGCAATGCAAGCTTGGACTTTCAAAACAACAGAGATAAGATTATAAAAAACCCCAAAAACCAAAATTTACCCTCTCCTATCCTTCATTCCCCAAAAATTTGCTCTGTGGTGACTTTCTGGCAGTGATGGAATCAACAAAAGGGTGGAACTCTAATCACACACAAGCAATTCTGGCAGATGTAAAGCCTTGCCTTTCTCCATCTCTCTTTTCCCTACAGCAGCCCCTCTTCTCCCCAGCACTCATTTGATTTCCCCTGTCCTGTATTAATCACAGCTCTCCATTGCTCATCGTTTCTTTGACCCTTCCAACCACACAAGTCCACAAACACCTTCAGCATTTCTGCCCCTCCAATGTCCCTGCAATTTGAACAAAAGCCTTGATCCCACGAGCCAAAAATTCAAATCTGATCAGATCCTTTTATTCCTCCTCTACTGAAATCAAAAACTCCAGAGCCTCTCAATTTCTCTTGGAATTTTTGCCTTTTTTCCAGCTAAATTGGCATTTACTACTTGTTTCCTGGTTTTCAAACAACCACATGGCATGTGAAATTGGCTAATAAATAGTATTTGAACTTATGCTAAATAGGGGGGAAACACCTTGTACAAACATCTGTTTTTTGTTGTTTTCTCATGAGTTTGGTTTGAACTGTTTTGTCACATTGTAGTAATGAGAAGTCCTGAATAATCAAATATTTTGCTTTGTAGGACAGTTGCAGAAGTGGGCTTGATGATTTTTTTCCAATCTCCATGCATAATGCATGATGAACTGCACTTTATATTTAATATAAACTACATTTTTTGAAGAAATTGTAGACTTTTTATGGAATTGCAGCTTCTTATTAATCAAGTTCATTAGTTAATCCCCTTTCACAAGCAGTGTTTGTTAATCAGCACAAGTGAACACAACCACACTGGACGTTAAACCTCATTTTAAAAAGTGAATGCTTTAAAAATAACATTTGATTTACTAAGAGGGATCCTCATGAATCTGTCAGGACCTTTACTGTGCAATCAGAACTCCAAGCTAAAGCAAGCAGGAACTGAAATCTAAAAGGGTGAAAGTAAACTTTCATGGAAGAATATTTTATAAGATGTGAGCATCAGCTTCTTCAGCCCGGCAAAGCCTGCCTTTCACATCATTTTACGAGGGTTTAGGGCTGTACCCAGAGGGAAAAAGTCCCTTTCAGGGGCTGCCTGTGCTGAGGGACGTGGATTATCCTTTTCCCTTCCCTGCTCTGGCTGGAGGACAAGCTGAAGGAGAGCAGGAGGGTGCAGAGAGCTCCCAGCTCCCTCCCAAAGCTGCTCTGCTCCACATTTCCTTCGCTCTTTCACTCATCCTGCTCCCCTTGGCCCCTCCAGGGAGGAGCCACGAGCTGCAGGAGCAGCTGCTCCAAATTTCATCAGACACTTCCCACTGAAACTCTCAGCCTCACTCCCCAGCTAAGCAATGAGAAGGGTTGGTGGCTCTCACAGGAGCACCTAGAGGGTGCTGACCTACCTATCTGTCTGTCTGTCTATCTATCTATCTATCTATCTATCTATCTATCTATCTATCTATCTATCTATCTGTCTAGATATATATAGATATATATCAAGAATTCAAGAATTATTCAAGAATAATCCAGCTGCTCTTTCTTGGGGTCATAATGGGCCTTGACTCCCCTTCAGCCCTCCTTAGGTGCTGCTGGAACTAAAACTGGAATAATCCCACTGTCTGAGAGTGCAGTAGGAAATTAGGGATTTTATCTGTATATTCCTGAGTTCCTGTAGGTTCCTACCACTGAAATGCAGTTAAACCACCGGGTTTTAGCAGATTTTTTACCACAAGAAAAGAAGCTGCTACATTTCCCCATCCCCATGGCAGATTACTTTCTTCTGTGTGAGCACATACCAGTGCAGCTTCTTTATTTTATAATAACTCATTTGTAGAGCTAAGTCTAAAGTGGTCAAAACACTACACATAAATATAAGGGAGATACATAAAATTACTTTTCCCTATCTGCTTCAGCTGGGAATTTCATGCCAATCTGCTGCTGGCCAATATCCTCCCACAGATTGCATTTGTGGTAAAGTGGATCTTATATTTCCACAGCTGCAATAAATTGGTTTTGTCCAAGCCATTTTCTATATCTTTAAACTCTCCCTAAACATCCCGACCAACTACATCTGTGGTTTTCACTTACAATTTAAAAAAACAAAAAAAAAAAACCCCAAAAAAAACCCTAAAAAAAAAAAAATCTGAGTACAGTTTGAACTAAAAAAAGGACTGAATTTTAGTCTAAACAGGTGTTTTTTGAATTATAAACTGTGAAAGAAAACTTAGCAATGTAATTAAATCCGAATTATCCAATTTCATGCCTATTAATACTATGAAGTCGAATTGTTTCTTAATCTGCTTTGAAGGGTTGTTTTGATATTCAAATTGCCACTACAGAAATAAATGTGGGTGTTTAGTAAGATACCAAGTGGACTTCTGCTGAGCTACCAGAATTCACAGGCATCTTGTGATTGTGAATGTGGAATACTCAGCATCTTGTAGGCAGCTTGGATCCCTGAAAGCATTTCTCAGCTGATGAGACTTCAATGAAAATAATAAATATTTAGGACAAGCCTATAGGAAGAATTTTTATAAACATAGCCCAGTGATTAAAGGCAAGATGTTTGTATTTATTTGACAACTGAAACTTCCTGCTCTGTGTGCAGCCTTTGGAAGTCAGACACGGCCGTGATAGGAAGAGCCATTGGATTATTTTAGAAATAGCAGTGGCTAATTAGGCTGCAGTACCAGTTTAGTCACATTTTTAAATGTGAATTTTAACTTAACAAAAATATCTTGAAAGAGAAATAACTGGGTAAAAATTGTGAAGGACAGAAAGAAGATTTTATGGCCTTTGGCCATATTATATGAAATTTTCTGACAATAAACATAATGCACTGAGACCCCCTGTGCAGTCACAATCATCCAAGGTACCCAAGGGATGGGATGCAGGAACCCTGACCTCCTCTAAGCTCAGTTATCCTTAAATTGTTAAATGATTGAATTGTTCACCTTGGAGCATCTTGAAAATTCTGTGTAATAAACAAATTGCTTTACAGCTACAGCACCCACCACAGAAAATGATCTGTGAGAGCTTTGCACAAGTACTCAGCGCCAGCACACATTTTCTCTGTGCAGGAAATTCTATATGTCTTACAAAAACCCAGCCTAGCAATTTTAACTCTTAAAATTTGACCTTTTTTTCCTGCAGGGGAAGCAAATTTTCAGTTGTGAAATGAAAGATACTGCAAGACTGAAATCCATCATCTTGGTAAACTACATCTGACCAAGATTAACTTCTCAGTTAATTTAAGATTTGCAGCTTGAGACAAGTGCAATACCCTTATCTGCAGGTTATATCTAGTACTTTTATTAAGGGATTCAGTCAACTCAACACCTCCTAAAAGGTAAGCCAAAATTTACATTCTCAGCTGGGGTATGTATAAGGAAAGCAAACATCCTTGCCTGAATAATTTGACTTTTTGTTCTTCATTTTTCAAGTCTCAAAGGTTATTCAAATTCTATATATCTTCAGAACATCCATCTAGATAGGTAAAATATAAATGTTTAATTTATTGTGCTGTCATTTCATAGCAGTACCAAAGTTGACAGTACTGGAGAAGCACAAGTCTGGAGCAGATGAGCAAGCAGGAAAAATAAAGATTTATTGCTTTAAGTAAAGTTAGAGTTATGAGGTTAAAAGGAGAATAATGGAGCACGACAAGAGCCACACAGTGAGGAGAAAGTTACAGGGTGAGTTTTCAAAGCACTCTGAAAGTGATGCTGTCATTTCTGCTGTCCTTTTTTGAGGTGTGACTGTGGGCACAAGGCAGACAGGGAATGTCAGGCCACACCTTTGCTCCCCCAGCTCTGTGGAGACCACCAGCACCAACAATTCCACGTGTAGAGGGAAATCACAGCATCCTGGTGCTGCTCAGGACAGTTCTTCTGATGCCTAAATTCTCAGAGGAAAACCAGCTTACTCCTGGCTTAAAGCTATATGCTTCCCATTTACACCTGTATTGGAATTAATCACAAGCTGGATTTTTAGAAGCCACTTTGCTTGAAAGCCAAAAAAACCCCATCCTGATAAAAGCCACTCCTAGGACAAGTGCTGCCCCAGGAGAAACTCATCAGAGACAGGAAATGAAACAGAGACAGAGGGACATAGCACTGCTGTCAGGATGGACCTAATATCTCCATAATTAGCCCATGGCAGTGGCAATTATTGCACCATCACTGATATAATTTATGGCCTCTGGAGCATTTAGCTCCTCCTTGGATTTACAGAGACAGCCCAGCACTGTGGGTTTCAAGATTCAGATTTACCTCTGCATTTTCCTTCTGATTTTTGACTGCAACAGAGTTTGAAATACTGTCTCAGTGATTCTAAGGTGCTTAGCAGGCTTTGGAAACCACCCAGGTGCCACTGAATTAAATGGGAGCTGTGCACTTGGCCACATTTCCACGGTGGCACTTAGGGAGCTGTACAGAGCATGCTTGGACTGGAAACAAGATGCCCAAATGCCTTGTGTAACTCAGCTGGAGGCATCTTTCATTGCTGTGGGCTTCCAACTGCATCAAAGCAGCCTGGCAGAATTTACTGGCTGGTGGACAACATCCACCCCTTAGATAAGGTGCATTATTTTGAATTTCACATCTCTGTGAAGTGTATTGGGAGGGGGGGACCTTCAGGTGGCCTGGGCCAGGTGCAGGAGAAGGGTGTGGACACTGAACCCCCCTGGTGACCCCCAGGGACAGGAGCCCCTCTCCTGACCCACCCCCAGAGCAGCGTGCAGCATCGTCCGCGTTTCATCTGCCTTCCTCCCAGCCCAAGGTTTAATGGCTTTACACCACCCGTGTTTCAACAGGAAAAAAGGAGAAATAAACAAGTGGAGATCTACAGCACATTGTCTGGAACGAGATAAATTTCACTCAGCTTAGCAGAATTACAGCACTGCGGAGACCAGGGGAATATATTCAAATGTACTGCAGGTTATGTTATAAAAGCTGGGTTTAAAATTCTTCAGAGATGAAACTGTTCCTACTTAGTGAATAGCAGCTGCTCTAAATTAATCTATATTGATTAAATTTCCTCTTGCTTCACAAAAAAATAAAAAAAGCTTTTAATTTAGAACATCACTGTAACATCTCAATTGAAACAATTGCAAGATGAAAGCAACAGCATGATGTCAGCAAATATCATCACCTCCCTAAATCATGCTGAAATTAGTCTTTAGAAGCACAATGTTCTCTCCCATCACTTCCTCTGGTGGCTCTCGATGTTCTCTGATCTGTGTCTCCAAAGCCAAGGCTGTTTCCAGTTCTGTTATCCCTGTGATACACGGCCCTTCCAGCCCACTTCTCATCCTTCCCACTTCCCACCCCCGTCCCTCTCAGTGGCCTTTGTAAGGCTCAGAAGAAGGCTCCAGGGGAGTTGTGCCCATGGTGGGTAATGAAATGGGTTATTCAGGATGCACAGAGCACGCTGCAGGTAAATGATGGATTTCCTGCACACCCTGAGCTGGAAATGGCTCTGACAGGCCACAGAGCCTGAATCTGAGCTGACAGTCAGACACAGCATCCAGGCTGAGCTGCTGGACAAAACACCCAGCAAAACAGCCCTAAGAGCAGATTTATCTTATTTTTTATCTTATCAAAACCTTGAACAAAAGTCGTCTCGGCACAGAAATTCTTTTGAATGTAGTCTAATGGAAAGCTAACAGGTAGTTGCTTATATATTCAAATATAATTTATATTTTTGATGGCTTCAAAGGTATTTTGGGCTTATTGTGTTTGATTTTTAAAGAGATCTGCTGGCCTGAGTAAAGCAAAGAGGATTTGGCTGCTCATTCCTTAGGCCCTCAGAATGGCATTGCAGCAAGATGAGTCTTCATCCTACAGAACAGAGACATTTTCATCTAGAACTGAATTATCCTCTTTTTATAGTCACATTCATATGCTTTTGTTTACACATAATATAGCACTTTGAAATTAAAGATGTTGATTATTCTCGTTTTGCATTCAGATGTTCTTAATGTTTTATTTTGCAGTATCTTGGGCGAGTCGATGTATATATTCTAAATGAGAAATAAATAAACCAGCAGACTTGCAGAATTTTCTTTTTATTGCTTTTTGTTTTTATTTGTTGCTGTTTTGTTGTGTATAATTCTCTGTATCTGACATCAAACTGTACTTGATATCTCTTTGAAGCTTTAATTGTCAGCTTTTTTTTCCCTCCAGTTTTTCTGTACTTTGCATAGAGTTCATTTTTCTAAACCAGGAACTCCCACTTGCTGAATTTAATATTGTTTTCTAGAAACATAAAATCATGTCCCAGTTACCCCCTTTCAACAATATACAGTGCTATTTTCCTATCATCTGCAATAAAACAGTGAGAGATAACACATAAATAACTATATTAAAACTAAACATGTTCATTAAGTGCCTCATTCTGAAAATGTGTTACAGCTGGCCACTTATACTTGGCTGGAAATCAAATAATACAGGACCAGCAGAAAATAAATAGCTGACTCTGATATGATACTTGGATAAATTATTCCAGGCTAATTTTGGGACTATTTGCATGCCTGAGATGAGGGAGGCAAAGTCCTCACTCAGTGAACTCAGCCCCCAAAGCCTCATTCCTGCTGCTGAAGTCAGGTGTGCAGTGCAGAGTGTTAAAACGTGATGGCAAATGGTGCAACTGGAGAAGAACTGGGTGGTCAAACTGGACAGTAGCAGCAGGTTTTGTACGTGCTGGGACAGCTCATAATGCAGCTCTCACTTTTCTTGCAGCTGAATTTTCTAGCTCAAGCCAAATGCTGACAAAAACTCATTTCTTTTAGTCCTGCACTGTCACTCGGGCTGTGGGAGCAGCAGTGAAAATCACTCCACACTGTGGCAATTTGAAATTTATTTGCCTACGACTTCAGCGTTCAATGCACTGTGTTTTGTTTTAAAACTAAGAAAGCTTCATAATGATTTTCCAGTTTAAGGGACTTGGAGTGGAATGAGAATATTTAAAGAGGGGGATAAATTCCAGAGGATCAGGTGGAAGGAAAATTATCCACAGGCTTCCAAGCCTGGGATTGTAATATTTAATGTGTTTATTTCTGACCTGGTTTACAGGTACAATACAGTCCATACTGTTCTTATATCACTATTTTTAACCAGTGTTTTTTTTTTTTTTAATAATTCCTATCTACATTTTTTATATTTATGCAGTTCTGTTTTCACTTCTGCCTTTCAGATTATAGTGCTGTAGTCCCTTCTTGGCCTACTTATTAGTCAAATTGAACAATTTATTAATTACTTATTTGTTCTTTCAGAAAGCAACATAGTTCCAATGCTGGAGCAGACCCTAAACTCTGAAGCTGAAGCATCAGATACAGATAATTTTCACATTTTAGCCTTTGTGCACTATGTAGTGCCATCTAATTGATGTTTCCATGGGTCTAGATTTATTTATAGCCTTCATGTATTGCATAATTAGCAAGCTGAGGCCTCATTTTTTATTCATTTTACTCTAATTTTAGTACAATTTATTTCATTGGCATCAATGGTGTTACTTCCTCCCATATCAATATTAGACTCTGTATTATTAATACCTATATAAATATTGCAAGGATTATTTAATGCATCTAGGGCTGATTTCAGATATGTGCTTCTCATTTGCATGAGAGAAAAATCACTCTTCAAGTGTTTTCAGCATCTCTGCTTTTATTGCTTTAAGGTGAAAAGATTTTGTTGTGTTTGCGTTTGCCTCATTAAAATAATCACTTGATATCAAAGAAAAAAAAACACCTCAAAATGCTATGTCTTAATGGGCTGAATTCACAAAAACAATTTGTTTCATTAGGCATACCTGTTACTAGATCACTGGAGATATTAAAGCATCTAAATCAATTTCTTAGGCAATTCCACATCATATCCTCTCTCAAATGTTGGTGCTTCACTGAATTACCAGTCTGAGGGCACAAGGCTGAGGGGTGGATCCTAATAACACACAAATGCTTCTGCTCTATCAGCCTGAGTCTCCAGGGCTATGGCATTTTGTTCTCTCATTGCCTTTATTTACAATATTTTTTTAGATACATAATCAAGGCAGATCTGCTGGTTATGAGAAAAAGCTTTAAACTCATGTTTTTTCTAGAAATTCTATCCTAAAAATGACAGCATATAAATAGACTTTTAATCTCTGCTGGGATGTTTGTACACAGTTATCTTTCTTTTCTTTCATACCTCTAATTCGTTGCAGTTATCTTACTTTCAGTAAGTAGACAAGTGATAATTACACGAATTCATGGCCTGATTCTAAACTAACATTTGTCAGTTTTACACCAGTTTGCATCACTGACATTCCCAGAATTAGTTCAGGAGAGCAAGATCAGGAATTTATTGTTTAATCTACATTGCTATCTCAACTCCCACATTTTTTTAAAAAATTATAGGTATTTCTTTGAACTAAAGGGATGAGAAATCATCTTCCCTGTTTTAGAATAACATCATTGCTCACTTTGTTGTCCAATATTAGTTATGCTGAGTATAATTAACGAGCTTTCAGTGTCCTCAGGTGAAGATTCCCTCTGTGATGTCTGTTCCTGTAAATTACCCAGTGCCTTGAGTCAAGTGCCATGGCCTGTTCATAAAGGTCTTTCTCCCCACCACTCCTCTGTGCATGATCACATTCAAACTGCTTTTTAGGATCAACCTCTGGCCTGTGCCGATTCACCAAATTGTTCACATGAGGTTTTTGGGGGCTTCTTGTTGGTGCAGGTCACTGCAGAGCAGGCAGTGAGTTCCAGTCAGCTGAGCCTGGTTTGTCAATGTAGATATAAACTGCAAACCAAAAATGCAGGTGCAAAAGTTCAGTGGAAGCCATAGAAATATGTCAGAAATAGCCCATAAACTACATAAATGGAATTCCACGGAGTCCATTCTGGTCCAGCCCTAAGGGATGATACTGTTACTTGTATTTTCCAGAAAACTGAGAACTTCCATTTTTATTTCTTCTTTCTCACCCCACTTTGTCCCTGTGCAGTTAAATTGTCTTTGGCCCCTTCTGAATATCTCTGTATAAAGTAACAAAAAGTCAAAAACAGATCCAAAGTCACTTCTTTCTCCCAGGAAATCTTGTGCATTAAGACCTATCGAGGACATTGGAAAAGTTGCTTGGTTTGCAAGGTCCCAACTATTTTCCTTTCAATTTTGGCTGTGCAGATGTTCTTCAAGGCCTGTGTCACACCCTTGTGGGGAGAGGCAGGCAAAGGAAGATGCTGGGCAGGTCACACAGCTCTGCTCCCGAGATCTGTGGCTCTGCTTGTCAAATGTCATCCTGGGATTGTGCATTCCAACTCTGCATTTTTGCTTTGTACTCTTTTGGACACCACTTTGTCTTCTGTCTGCAAAATTCAAACTTCCTGCTTAAAAAAAGGAAGGAAGGAAGGAAGGAAGGAAGGAAGGAAGGAAGGAAGGAAGGAAGGAAGGAAAGAAAGAAAGAAAGAAAGAAAGAAAGAAAGAAAGAAAGAAAGAAAGAAAGAAAGAAAGAAAGAAAGGAAAGAAAGAAAGAAAGAAAGAGAAAGAAAGCTAGTTCCTATTTTCCTCCCACCAGCACTGATTTAGCATGTCATGAAGGATTATTTTTCCTCACCTTTGGAAGAAGGCTGAATGACCAGAGATGAAGAAAAAGTCATTAATACTTAAAGGCCAATCACCCTCCGGCAATTCCATCATTTATTGCTCTTCCTTATTTCTCTCTATTCTCTCTTTTGTGTGGTTTCCTCTCTTGCTTTTTTAACTCCTTTCCTGTCCATTCTTTGGGTTAAAAAAACCTCAAAACAAAACCAAAAAAACCAAACTCAGCATGCTTATACAAAACTCTCTGGCTTCTGTAAAATACAAATGTAAGGTTTAAGCAGACTAAAATAATAGAAATTGTATTATGTACCAGAGCCCTTAGAGCACTTAGAGGAAATTGAATTTTGTTGCAGTGCTGTTGGTGCAAAGGCTGCTGCTTTTTTCTCGTGTTTGAACCACAGCAAGGAAGTGAACAGCCTAAAATTTGACACTCCTTAAACATCCTTTCCTTGAGGAATGGCATCATCTGATTTGGTCCTGTCAGTCACATTCCCCCTGGTGAGGGCATTATTGCTCAATAAATGAGCTGGGCACACAGGGGCTGCTGCCCTGCCAGGGCCTGTCCCTCACTGATGTGGGACAAAAGGGGGATGCAGCAGCCAGGACCTGCCAGCCAGGTCTGCTCTGTGCCCCCCAGCAGCCACAGAGGTGCCGGGTTCATGGATGGACTCCATGGTCTTGGAGGCCTTTTCCAAATTTCATTCTATTTAATTCTAGCAATTCTCTGATTGCTCTATGCTAATAAGGTCACTGATTAGCTAAAGATTCCCATTTATGCTAACCCAGGAGGTCACAGTTATTCTTTCCCACTCTCCTTTCCTATCACAACCGTCATTAATTAATTAATTAATCCCAGGATTGGCACGCTCTGGATTTAGATAACCCAGGGAAGTCTCTCTAACTTTCTCCCTCCTTTCCTCCTCAGATTCTGGGATCCAAAGGCTGTCCTCCTCAACACTTTCACCCAAGGCAGAGCTCAAAGGTCACAGGGCCTCGGCAGAGTGGAATCTGTGCCTTCAGATGGGTGCTCACTCTATTGGTTTTATCAGCATTTTGCAAAGCTCCAACGGGGTCACACGGACTGGGATTAACTGGTGACAACACATTTAATCTTTTTCTGAACGATTATTTTGAATTTCCTTTAGCCCCTCCACAGCCAACACAAACTCAGGTGCACCTGGGCTTGTGGGGTCTTCTCATGGATGGGTTCTCACCAGATTTGTGCTGGGACCCAGTGCCCCCACCCTCTGTGGGAAGGGTTTCTGCCCTTCACTGGGGTGGCAGAGGAATAATTTTGGTGTTCTCTGAGCAAGGACTGGCTCCTGATCAGACAGAGCTCCTGCTCCTTTCCCCTCTGGACACGACAGCACCTCCCGCACAAAGTCAAAGCCATTCCTGGGGCAATTCCTCACTTGCTGCTTTCTGAAGGAATAAATACCTCAAATCTCTTCCTGCTCTAATGAAATGCACAGGCAATTACAACACTTGGTTAAACAACCCACTGAAGGCAGTTTTTATTAAGCAAATCTTAATGCTGAAAGCAGATACTAAAGGGAATTAAATATTTTTCTTTAATAGAATTCCATTTAACAATTTGCCCCCACCAGTTACCATAAGACAGTCCAAGTGTGCTAACTAAATTGATTTATACTTTTACTTTAGGATCCTCTAATTATTTATTCTCTATTATCAATTTATAAACTTTTTATTGATAGTAACATTCTACCCATAAAGTTTAAACCACTCACCCCCAAGTCATATTTAGTACTGAAAACACTTCCAAAGGACTTTTTAGGTGTTAAATAAGTGCAATAGAAAAAAGTATTCAGTAGGAAAATATTTAGTGGTTTCACCTCCCCCCCTGTTGAAACCATTAAACCACTACAGTTTGAAGAATTCAGAATAATAACTCCAATATTCCCCTATCTCATGTTTCCACAATAAGGAATTCAGTCCATATCAGCTCTCAGACAGAGCACATGCAAATCTGTCAGAACTGAAAAAACCCTCATTTGTTCAACCTGTCAGGTGAACAAGAAGCTTTATGAAACCATTCTCTAATTGTTATTGTTTAATCTATTAAAACTGCCGTGTCAGGGGACTCCTTTTTTTCCCAATAATAGGAAACACTGAAATATTGATACCTTGGTTACTTCTCAGTGGATTGGCTTTCAGTGAAACACTTGGTATTTCTTCTGTTATTAATTTGTGAAACAGGAGGAACTATTAATTATGCATTCATTTTATATCAGAATATGCATTTAACACTATTTTTTGGTAAAAAAGCAAAAACTGGCAGACAAATAACTCATAAGTGACACTAATGAGTGCTGGGAGATGGAGTGGAAAGGCTTTAAATGTGTCCCATTATTTAGCAGGATAATTAAGAGCACAGCTCTACCATGGCATTTTATTACAGAAATAGATAAGATCCCATCTTATTGCGAGCAGGTGTTGTAATGAAGCAAAGTGAGATCATTTTTATGATGTTCTTCTGGTCCAAAAAAAGATTGCAAATTTATGTTATGCTCCCTAAATTTGCAAAAGTAACCATGCAGATCTTTGGAAACAAAGGGAACAGAAAATGCAATGTGTAAAACCTCTTCATTCAGATGACCCCCAGAGGAAAAAAAAAACCAAAATTATTCTCCCTAAATCTTATAAAGAAAATTTGATGTCTCACAGAAAATGGTTGGTGTAACTCATTTCAAATGGAACTTACTGTACACAAACAGCACCACAATTCCATAGAAACTACACATCAGACCAGATTATTTACAGTACAAACAGGGTTTCTGCCATTCTGATCCGTTATGAAGGTGGAATCCTCCATAAATCCCACACCAAACTTTTCTAACATAACTAAAATAATTTCATGCTTTTTTCATGAGTATTTATTATCGAGTATTGCAAAATACAAATAACCCCACAATAATCTACAAAAGATCTGGCATTAAACTGAGACTATATTTAAAATGGTGTGATTGTAAGAAGATTTTGGGTACTGTTCACTGATTATAAAATTCATGCATGTATACAGAACTCACAGGGTAGAAAAATACAATATTTGATTACCCAGATTACAAGCTGTGCTTCTTTCATCTATCATTGTGGAAAAACATTCTAGTGAAACTGAGAAGCTGAATTTTTTTGGAGGTTGTGTCTTTGTATTTTAAGATGAAGATAAAAAGATGCTTCAGGTTAAAATAAATGGATACAGATATGAAAGAATGCAATTTCTGCCTTTCAAATATAACATCTTGGAGAAAGTTGTCCAGGGAAAGGAAAGCCTTTGTGTCCAGAAAATTTCCCAATTCTTTTTTATAAATAAGCAGTACTTTTGTGTGGCATAGGGATGCTAAACCTCATCTTTCCCTGGTAGCCACTATCATCCTTTAGAACAGACTAAAGTTTCAAGGTCATTCTTAGCAATTAATCAAAAATAAGCCTGTCTCAGCCTAGAGACACTAAACAAGGTCCATGAGATTTATGCCAGCAGTCGGGGTAAAATTAAACAGAAGTACAAATGGCACCATCTGATTCCAGCTCTGTGGAGTGAAAGCACTTTGAACCCTGGTGGTGGCAACGATTTTATAAATCCTTTTGAGAAAGCAGAACCTGTACTTGTTATCAATTTATAGGGTTTGTGATTTTCCACTTCTGCTGCTGAATCCTCCAGGGTCAGCAACTATTGATGGACAGCCAGAAAGATTGTGTAGGGTACCAAAATCAGTAATAACTGTACAAATGGCTGGATATCATCAAACCCCAGAAAACTTTCTGAACCTGCCAAGCACACATTCATAGGTTCCTGGTAGTTTCCCCTTTTTTTCTGATTCCCTTTATGCACAGAGTTTGAGATTCGTTACGCTTGAAATCTGAGGAAGTTAGGTGGTGAGATGAAAAAAGGAGCGAGATACAGAACGAAAGAAGTGTGGAAATTGAAATTTAAAGCATAGCTAATGTCATTTGGCTGATTTTGCTGCAAACCTATGGGGGAAAGGAAAGGAAAAAAAAAAAAAAGAATAAAGTTCTGCAATATGTAAGGAACTGCTTCTCGAGATGGTCTTGATTTTCTACTCCCCTGCATGGTGAATGTTGAAAGAGCTTGAAATTAATCACCTTTATATGGAGATTAAAGAAGAAGTGATGAAGTGTGATAACCTACAACTTCTTTTGCCTCTTTTTGTAGTTGGGGAAATCTCTGCTACAAAGGCTGCAGAGATGGGGGAAGTTCCAGTGGATCGAGCACTTCCCCTTTCATCTCACATTTCAAACAGATATTTTGGTGTCATTTTTGCCCACTTCTTCCTCTTACTCTCACTGTAAATTATTGTTTCTGATTGTCAGCTTAGCTTTTGTTAATGTTCTACAGGAAAAGCTGCCAGTGGCTTGACTATTTCAGAGGTGGAACAGACCTGGCACTGAACTGGGACAGAGGAGGCACAATGATTTTGTTAAGTACAGAAAAGTTTTGGTCGTTTTGAAACCATTTTGCAATTTATGCCCTCTTTACAGACTGAACTTTCATCATGACAGATGCTGGTCTAGGAGATATTGTAATAGAAGAATTTTAAATTTATTTCCTTTTTTGGAGCAGCTGTTTCCCTGCAGCCCGTGGAGTCTGTTCTGCCTGTGATGGCAACTGGTGAAGAGTCTCCCTGCCTTTGTCTCGGCCCATGAGATTCTGATTTTTCCTTTTCTCCCCTGTCCCCTTGGGGAGGAAGACTGCAGCTGCCCAAGGTCAGCCCACCACACCTTCCCTTTCTTGACTGCCCTGGCAAAATGTTTCACCTTGATAAATTCACATTGCTTTCAAACCATAACCTTATTTTTTAACTGAGAGATCCCAATAAACTCTTGTTTTCAGCTTTTTAGTGCTTGCAGATCCTCAGACCATAAGGAGAAGCTTTTGTCTGTTGAAGCTGAGAGAGAATCCAGGACCCCAGCTCCTAATTCTGCTTTGTCACTCACTACACAAAGAAACAACTATCTCCTATTTAAATCTTATGCAAATCATGACTGCATGTGTTTAACACCTCAGATTTAGGATGAGTTTTGAAGAACCTTGCACCCTTAACTGTTACTATAATATAAATTCAGCTTGCCATGCCATTTGAAAGCTTGAAATTGTAACAACTGAGGGGAAATTTTATTGTTTATTTGCAGTTAATTTCTTGCTTCATACTTTATTGCACACGGTCTTCTCTCTGTATCCATTAAACTAGTTGTGAGCCACAGAGAAAATACCAATTTTTGTCTGTGGGGAATGAAGTAGTCTCAAATTTTACACTTATTAAATTACCACATATCCTATGTGGTCATTCATTCTTAAAGTACTTGTTAGCAATAATGACTTTTTACTAATAAACACCTAATGATTGCCCGAATTAGAAAATTATCCAAATTATCCAGCCTTGGTAGTACAGTAAATTTGCTGGAAGGCATTAGCTAAAAACATAAAGCATCAAAACATAATAGAAAACTGACTGGTGTTTTCTGCAATCCCTGTTTTTTTTATGAAAATTCCTTGCAGTAATACAAGTGGACTAAATTTTCTAAACTTCCTATAGGAAGAGTATTATGGTTCTGAATTAGCCAAATTTGTGTAAATTACTGAGGATGATGTGCTAAGTAAATTGTACTTAATTTCTTTGATTGCCAAAGAGTTTAACCTTTTTTTTCTTATTCATAGTTTGAATTCTTCCAGTTCTTGTAAGATCAAGTCAAATTATACCAAAGTTGCAGGTCAGGACGGGTATGATTCAAAATACTGAAATATTAGAAAGATGTATATAAATATGCACGTTACAAAGAAGGAAAACAAGGATGAAAACAATCTTATACTTCAGTAAATGGTCGCTATTTTTAAATAAAAAAACCACATTACAGAAACTTGAGGAAATCAGTCAGAAGTGACTCCCACAGTTACTTAACATTAATCCATTAGTGGGTTCCTCAGCTGTGGCTCGTTTCAAACTTCTTTTTCTCCACACCCTCCTTCCATGTCAGTGCCATTGTTCAGCTGATTTATGCACTGAGGAGACACACTCCATCAGCTTAGATTAATTCCCCAGCTCCTGGGTGCTGTTAGAGGCAGATCCTGGCTCTGTGCATATCACAGAGCCACCTGAGGTTGGCATCTGAGTGACAGAGATTAAATCTCTGGATTTCAGCACACATTTTATTCCATGGGCAGGAGGAGAGGAAGAGCACTCACGTAAAACCTCAGGTCCCAAACTCACAGAAGCAAACCAGAGTTTTCTTTGGATTCACTGTAATGAGAATTGAAATTCCTAGCCTGTGTGAATAAAGGGGGTAGTTGCTCCTGTTGCCTCTGAAATCTGCACCAAGGATGCAGAAATGCAGAAATGCAGCTCTGGGGAGCCTGTGGCTTCTTGAGGATGCTCTGTTGCATGAACCAGGTGTAGCAAACCAATCACCTGATAAATCACAGCAGTGCAAACCCTCTGCTCACAGCTATCAATAGGGCTTTGCCAGATGGCACAGCTCTGCAGAAATAAATTTTTTTTTAAAGCAACCCCGATTTCAATATTGAGTAACTCAACCAACTCAATAAGTTAATGAGAAGTTAAAATAAAAACGGATGGAGATGTTAGCATTGCTGTAATCACCACACCTCATAGGAATTTTGCTTTTGAATGACTCCTCTAGAAGGTCTGTAGGAACTCTGTCGAGGTTCTTGATGAAAATAATATGATAGGAACAATCTATGACTGATAGAAATTCCTGATTCAGTAACTCTGCACATTGCTTTAGTAGAGATAAAACATATTTTGACAAACCTCTAAAGGTATTTCAGAAATATTCCCCACCTATTGTAGTGGAAATGTCCTTTCATCACACGAAAGACAGGGCATTTTGTATATTAAAAAATCCAATATTTATCCAGTATTAGAAGACCACATGTGATCAGTTCCTGGTTCAAAATGGAATTCTGAAATCGTGTTCATTTATACCCTTCTTAATTTTTTAATCCTTATTTTATATTATTTTTCTCTATAGTTGGCAGAATTTTTGATGTACAAAAATGGCAAATACCATGTTCTGTAATACTCTATTTCTGCAATACTCTATTTCAGAGGCTCCTAGTTAGGTTTGGAAGATATAAATGAGTGCCACCAATGGGTTAAAACAAGAGTTAGTGATGGAACCAGCAGGAATATGTTTGAAAACATTGAATTTCATTCTTTGGCTTCCCTGTCACAAGGGTGACCGTCTGGAAGTGTTTTAGGCAAATTCATATTTTACTACAACACCAACAGAACCTGCTGACAGAGTTCAGTGTTTCTAACAGCTTTGAACTTTGTTCTTATGTTTAGATTTCAGTACATTAACATCTTTGAGGTTAATGGATTGCCAAAATAAAATGCTAAATTTGGTCTTATTCAGTCTGAGGTTGTTAATTCTGAGTTTAATTCCCCCATCTTCACTGATGTTCAAGAACAGAGCTGCTCTCTACAAATAACCCCCTCATCACTCTAGTCCGAGGTGCCAGAAATTATATATTTTACACAGAAATCCCCCATATTTTCTGGAATTCTTTAAAGCTTTAGTATAATGGCTGTGTTTACTACAAATTTAATAAACTGCCCGATTTTTTCTTCCCCTTCAGTTTCCATAGATCTCTGACATTATCTTTTAGCTGCAGAATTCCCTCTGGAATAACAAGTTCAGAGTCTGCACCAAATCTCCTCGCTGCTGTTTCATTCTCTGTTATTCTCATGTGCATATATTTGATAATTCCTTTCCCCACTCTGTCCTAAGGCTTCTCATTTTCACTCTTTCTCAGGGGTTCCTTTCCCCTACTATCTTCAGGAAATCTGTTCAGTATTACACAACCAGATTCTTTGTGATTGCCATAATTATCTGTGCAAAGCTCATTCTCCAGTTTGTCCAGGTTTCTTTCACATAGAGAATATTTTAGTTTTTTCCAGAACACTCAGTATTTCCCCATACTTCCAGCAGTGGGAAGGGATTTGCTTCCAGCTGTTATTTTTCTCTGATTAGTCACTCCACACCTTCCAACTCTTGATTAACAAGAACAGTTTCACTATTGCCCCTTTCAATAAACCATTAAAAGCTAAATATAAGCAACAAAATAGAAATCTTCACAATATTTACTACTGATACAAAAATCCTTTACTCTCTATTTTTATTTTATGGTCATCGCACAGCACCTTAGGAATACCTTAGGTATTTAATTAGATATTTTAATATATCTTGTAGAAACCAGGGCTTGAAAGAAAGCTGTCAGGTGTAAGAGAATCACCCCAGATGATGACAAAATAAGAAAAAACTGCCATAGTTTGGGTGAATTTAGCTACAACCAAATGTAACTGCAGGATGCTTGAGAAGAAAATATGGCCAAAATTATTTTTAAACACTGGTTTTTGTTTTTTATTTTTGTGATTTGAGTGTGACAGAAAGTGTGGAAGATGGGGTTTTATGTGATCTCCTACTGGGAATAGTCCCGTGCAAAGCTGCCCAGTGCTTTGTGAAGTGTATAAATAGGGTGACAGGTTACAGCTAAATTTAAGGGAGAAAATGTCAAGTTAAGCTTAAAAGCTTTAAATCTCATTACTTACAAGATTTTTGTGTGATACATCCATAGCTGAGATCAATGGAAATTGAAATTTCCCTCATTACAGAAGAGGAATTGCTCTTGGTACATTTATTTTCATTAAAATCTCCCTAAACTGGAGTGTGTATCCTTCCCAACCGTTTTGCCAGAATATTTATGACACCCCAGTTGAGCTGTGGTTATTGTTATTTTTTTGCCCACAGCTTCTGTTGAGAATAAAAAATTAGGAGTTCATGCTCTCCCATGACTGTTTTTCTGGGATTCTGTTCAGTGCTGTAACTCCAATTGTATGAAAAAGAACAAGACAATTTGAGGGCGTTCTTAAAATTGCTGATGGTTCACTGGGACTTTTACAGGAAGGGAGGTGACACATCAGGGCAGTGCAGCGTTCCAGAAAGTGGCATTAAAGATGGATTTTTACCAGGAAAGCCCAATGGAACAGAAATGCTGCAGTCCCCAAGCCTCAAGTGCTGATCTCTTCTCCCATTTCCAACAGACTGGGAGATGGTGACACTGGGTCAGCTTATGTTTTTATATGTGCTAAAGAAGAGGATTATAAGTGTGCCTGGGGCACCGCATGCAGACATTTTTATAAATTAAAAAGTCTGTAAGTATGAAGTGTTTATCAGTTCTTCCTGCTTGACAGCACAATATTCTTTTTGGGATCCGCTAAATGAATTTTCTCACCTTCTCTGCTGCTAAAATAAACTGCTCTTTACACCTACTACAGGCTTTCCACTCCTCTTAAATAGTTCCACACTGTGGTTCTCTCTCACCGTGTGCAGCATCTCCCACCCCCTCCTCCCTGGGGCTGGGGTTTCACCAAGCCCAGGGCACCACCAGCCCCTGGAGTCTGGAATTCCAGGCCTTGATTCCAACATTCCCTGCCCTGAGCACAGAGAAATTCCCAGTGCCACCACCACTGCCCAGTAGCTCCCACCCGCTGCCTCCCCGTCCATCGACCCCTGCTGCAATCAGGAGTGAATTCTGCTTGCACTCGCTCCTACCCCTGGTAAATCTGGAGTAGCACAGAGCACAGGAACTCAGCCACAGAGAGCTCAGCCACAGGGGTCAGCCAAAATCAGCTTTCCCAGCAATGTTTACCCATAAAATGCACCCATACATTTCACGGGAATATTTACCTGTGAAATCCTGATCCCTTGGGCTGCTCTGTGAGCTCAGATCCCTGCAGTGGAGTTAGCTGAGATTCCCCTGGATTTTGGCCTTGGTGAGGGCAGACAAAATAAAAATAAAAATAAAAATAAAAATAAAAATAAATATAAATATAAATATAAATATAAATATAAATATAAACAAATAATAATAAACAATAAATAATAATAAATGATAATGATAATGATAATGATAATAATAATAGGCTTAATACCTGAAGAAACAAAAGGGATGAGACTTTACTGTGCTGCAAGCTTAGAAATTGGGAAGTTCTACTAAACAAACCAAACCAACCCCCATATTCCTCAATCCATCAATATTAGGACAAAAATGCAAATCAAATCCAACTTGTATTTTATTTAATTTGTTACAAATACAGGAATTCACAATTGGTTTACAATTGGTTATTGGAACATTCTTATCTTCTATCTTTCTTTCACACTATTCAGCTATTTTTATAAGGCACAGAGTGTCTCTAGAACATGAGATATAGATGTGTAATATCCTGCACTTGTATGGAGACCTAGTTAAAAAAAAAAAAAAGGTTTAATAAAATAATGGTAAGTTAGGAAGCAGACACTGAAGTAGGCAAAGACATAAGGAAGTGAAAATTTCTTAAACTAAAATTTGCTGAAAAAGACAAAATGTAACTGGACTCTGAAAGATTTATGGCTTGGCCCAGATTTTTAATCCATGCTGTGACAAGAAACATTTAAAACAGCTTGTTTATAATCTGTTTCTCATTTTTTCCCCAAAAATTTTAATCAAATGGTACCTATAGCTTCCTCTAAAATCCAGAATTTTTTAGTGATATTCAGCATCTCAAATTCTAGCTAAGGTCTGAAAGATCTCACATATAAGTCCCCTGGATATTGTGATAAGGTTTTTTTGGTGATTTGAAAGTCTATGTTATGAATGAAAATTTAAATTTAATACCATAAATCTTAAAATTCAAACCTTAATACAGAATTGTACTGAGTTTCACACTGTGTTCCTTTCTTGGCACTGGCTACTTAATCCCAAAAAGTGATTTCTGGAGAAGCATAGAATCAACTTTTAGATATCCTGTATAATTGTGTGTTTATTTATCTACAGACACAACTTTGAAAATTTGTTTTTTAAAAAGAAAGAAATTAAAAGCCAATTCACAAATATCCTTGGGAAGACCAGAGTGCAATAAAGTGCTTTATTTCATTCTCATTTTACACAGAAACATAAATAGCTGAAAACTGAATAAAGTGTGTTTCAGACACTCATACATAAGACCAGTATGAATTAGTTCTTCAAAGATGTTTTCATGAGCAACAAATTCAAAATATTTTATTACTCAGTTCGGATTTTTCAGGCTCTATCATTGTGTGTTGAGTGGTTCAGGAAAGAATTCCATCATCTTAATATTCCACACATTTTTCTAAGACCAAATCTTGTAGAGAAAGTATTTAAGAAAATTCCAGAACACCAAACATAATCATGTAGACAGCTTTTAAAATTATTGTTGAAATTATATTTCCATATTGGTCATTTAAATACAGAAACTGTTATTGGTCAAAATATGATATTGAATTTCAACAGGAAGAGCCTATTTAGAGAAGAACATAAAAGTTTTGAAGCAACTGGTATTTTTCTAACTCTCTCTGAGTTTCAATACTCACCTTATTAAATCTCACATTAAGAGTTCAATTTGAGTAAATCTATTTTTTTTTTTATAATTAAAAGCAGTAGCTTTAATGGAAACTAATTTGAATTTCTAAAAATAACTGTTTCCATGAAATGACTATCAATCAATCAGTCCCTGGGAGATAAGAGCCCTACTTTGTCCTGATAGCATTTCTGGGTTTGTGGGATCCTCTCGCTGACTTTGTTTCCTTAAAGAGCTGCTGGTCAGTTATGGAAGAACCTTTTAAAACCAATATTTTCACTATACTGGCATCTTCAAAAGGCACCGAGTGGTTTTCACCTGCCTGATTTTATTCACAAGTATATTTACACAAAGGCACTAAAGCCTTGACACAATGGTCTGCTCCAAATTATTAACATTACACTGGCATCTTCTGCTTTGAGAGATCACAAATAACCAAATTTCTAGAAAATTCTTAAAATGGAATCTTTACAGATGAAGTCTGGATACAATATTCAAACAAAAACTGGACTTTGTACCTACTGTAACAGATTATTTAATTTGTCTGTTACAGATTCCTGTGGAACGGAAGAAAATTGTCCCCAGTTTTTGTAGACACCAATCATTGATTTCCACACAAGCACCTCCAAGTCACAGCTGGCCAATGTGGTGGGTTCATGGCAGGGTCCCAAAAGAGGTCTCTCAGGAAAGAGCTGAACCAGGCAGGAAATCCACCAGGGTGCCCTGGGTGCACGAGATAAGCACCTGCTCTTCTGCAGAGCAGTGAAAAGGGCATTTGCCAGGCTTCCAGCTCTCCACCTACAGCTGCAGCTTTGTTTGTGATATCTGCTGCTCTAAATGGAGCTCATCTCACTGGTATTCATAGCTGAACATTTAATGGAAGTTAAAAAGCAAAAAAAAAAGGAGGAAATCTTCCTTTCAGACTTTTTTTTTGGACCTGGGTATTAATTACCTGCTCGAGGTAAGAGGAATTCACAGTACTGTCTTCATTTCACTGTTTAAGTTTCAGGAGAGGGAAGAGTTTGACCCTGTCTGGGGCAAAAGGGGTTGACCTCAGTGAGTAATTTGATATTTTACAGCACGATTTACACAGAGCGATGTCTGAGGCAAATCAAAATGGTGATTTCATACCCAAACGGACTGAGAAAAGCTGAGGAGAGAGTCACAGACTGAGCTATAAAACTCAGGAATTCACTTTATAGGTGGGTCCTGAGCTAGGTGAAGGTCTGACTGATCCAGCCCTGTGTCACCAAGGTCACCACTGGCAAAGCCAGGCTTCAGCTTGATTTCAAAACAGAATTGCACAGTGATGACAAAGATTTCCTGCAGCTGCCTAGACCCCTTTTGTATTAAAAGTCTTCTCAAATTCACATGAAGGATCTTCAAAATCACATGAAGGGTCGTCACAATGTCAGATTTTCCCACCAGGTGACATTAGATGTGATTAATTGCGTGTCCCAAATACATCTGTATCAGAGGCAGCTCTGCAAGAAACAAAAATCAAAAATGTCTGTCCAGTGGGGATAAGACAGGGTGGTTTTGCTTCTCAAATTCAACTTCTGGATGTGGTCCTCGGTGAATCTAAATAAATTTTTGTTTGAATTTCTCAGAAGTAAAAAAAAAAAAGAGAATAATCAGACACAGCTAGAGATGGAATGCTGTACATTAATTCTGTAATCCCAACAGTTATTAAAGTTTCTTGTGCTGGAGTCAGTCTGCTCCATCCTTTTCTAAGTGTGTAGTGACTGTGTCTTGCTACAGACAAGACTATTATGTTTCAAATGCACAATATTTATTCTAATCAACATCAGCAGCCACACATTAATAAAGTGTTCCAGATTTAAACGGAATTAATTTGCTTAAAGCATCTTTTCCAAACAAAATATGGTTAAAATGAGTATTTGGCTTTGGGCTCTGTGTTTGGAAGGCTGCCAGAGACAGTAAAAAGGATTGCAGAATTTTCCATTTCATTTCCTTACCTCTAAACAGTATTTGAGGCCAGCTTCAAAATAAGGCACGAGATTTTGAGGGAAACTAATTTACTTTTGTTTTTTAATTATGTTAAATCAAGGGCATACCTATTATTTCGGGCTTTCAAGTAGTCTTTAGGATCATTAAATAGCTTAATTACAAGACCGGGTTGCTGAGGACGCTCCTGACAAAGAACAGAGATGCTTGGAGAGAGGAAAAGGTTGTGGCTTAATGACCCGTACCTGCTCAGGTGGGATAAAGCCCAGCAAAACTCAGCTGAGAGCGGCTCTGGAGCCTGACCACCCCTCAGCAGATGCCACCGGAGCACAAACCCACAGGGACCCTCGCTGAGACCCCAATCCCACCGCAAATCCCTGGGAAGCCTGGCTGGGTCAGCCCTCGGATGCACAGCGCGTGTTTTCTGTGCCGGAGGACAATCTCTGCTTGCTGAGGAATTTCCGCCTGCTTTGGACCGAAGTGGCTCTGGTTACCCAGAGGTCGAATGCTGCCTTATATTCCTCATTTTCCCCCTGATCCTGGAGAAGTTCAGCGCATTCCTGCCCACACGCGCACAGCTGCTCTGCGGCTCTTTTGTTTTCTGCATGAGGAGTGGAGTGGATGCTCCAGAGATATCAGTCCAGACAATTCCCACAATCTACTCACATTAAAAGCCAAATGAGGCCATAAATAATGCATGGAACACTAACTACCCCACGCTTGGATGTGTGTATCTTGTAAGATCTGCTGCTGCATTTCACATACAAATGTATATTAGCCAGTTCTACGGGACAAATTGGGATCTGTTCCTGATGGCATCTCCAAGAGCATTATCAAACTCCAGCTTATTATAATGGGATTCAGCTTGAGAAAAGGGAAAAGAATAAAAGAAAAACCGTGTTCCTGGCAGTTCCATTTATTCGAATCGTTTCTGCTCCTATCTCTGGTGACTAAACACCTCATGCAGTTCCTTTGCATAATGCCAGCAAGATTCTAATAATAATAATATTAATTTATTCACGTTAAGTAACATACTTCTGGTTCTATAATAATCAGGTAGTATCAGATAGTAGGTGTTAAATCTGGGTAAATTTTCATGTAACAGCAATATTAGCTGTTATTGTCACGTATAGAATAAGCTTTGGTTCATTATGACTCTGCTGTGAGTAAAAAGATGTTTTGTTTTAAAGAAAAAAAGCTTCAGAATATATTTGTTACCTGATGCTGCAGTCAACAGCCGTGAAAGGACAGAGAGTCCCAAAGTTTCACTTCTAAAACAACCAAGTTTACTCAAGGAGTAGAACAAAAAATTGTGTCTTGGTGGTGCTCTCCTAAATTCCTCTCTGTCAGGAGAGCTGTCCTCTCGCTTTCTCTCCCTGTCTTTTCCTAAAGACACAAGGAATGAAAAATGGCAGAGAAACTGAAGGGAAATTTGTCTTCATTTTATGTGCTCTGTGGTGGCTTGGTGAGATCCTGGAAGGTGCCACCAGAGCAAATCCCAACAGCCTTCACTTACTGCCTTCTAGTGTCCAGCTCTTGTGCGTGTGCAAAAGACTTGTACAGGGCAGCTCTGCTGGGGATTTTGCTCTAAACTGAGGCAATAAAGCAAAGGAAATATTAATATTGACATAACATTAATGCTGAAGGTGTGAGGCAAAGTCTGGCAAGTAAAGAACTCATCCTTGGCAGAAGTATTTGTGTGGTACCTGATGGGATTCTGTTGGACAAGACCATGGGAAACTTTGGCTTCTGAGAGTGATTTGGTTGATTGGTGTGAGATTTCAGAATGGGGCAGAGAAATGGCAGATTTCCTGATTTTAACACAGAAAGTTAGGCAAGGTAAAGAGCTAGAGGAACTAAGAGTGAATGAGGTCCAAAAGTACACATTTCTCTTAGATTTTCAACCCTTTTTTTGTTTGGGTTTTTTTTGTAAGTGTTCAGGACACAGTAACCAATCCAATACACTCAGCGAAATGGTCATACTAAGAATGAGACAAAAGATCTCTCTCCTGATTTACAGAACACTACAAGAAGTCGTTTCTTCCTTTGTAGTAATAATTAGTCACCTACAGGGGAAATGTGCTCACATAATCGAGGCTGTTGGCTGATGAACAGCAGTAAATATGCATTTCCTAGGGACAAGATCTCCAGTGTCTTTCCCCTGGCCTCTCCTGGTGATTGTAAGAACTCCATGTACTTGAACAAAGCTGAAATGAGACTATTTCAAGGAGATAATTAGTTGCCCTGTATTACTTTTAGGAGGTCATTAGAGACCTTTAATATCCTCCAGAACAAAAATACAGTGAATTCTCTCTAAGGAAAACCCACATTGTTCCCAAGTACTGTTTGCAGTGGTAGAATATCCAATCCACCCTTTTTTTTCAGCAATTAAAAGGTGGATGGAGCTTTGCAAATTACAAACTGGGGGAGTTTCCATGGTCTGGCAGACTCCTGTGATATCACTCCTGTGATAACTTCCAGACCATTTACTTCAGATTTAAATAAATTATGAGTTACAACCCAACACCTGAGCACACACTGAACTTATCCTATACAAAAGGAGAACTAAGAAGGCCTTTTGGAGATGTAAATCTCAGTGAACAATTGTTAATATGTAGTTACAGAATCTTATTTATATAGTGTAGAGAACCTTTCAGAGAATTTTTGCTATAAGGTAAAAGACTCTATAAAAAACAGATAGGTGGAAGATTTAGTAACTCATTGGACTTTCATTTTTCAGAGTCCAAAATTTCGTGCTAAAAACACCATTCTTCTTGCTTTCAGGGGAAAAAAAATTCCTTCTTTATTTCCTAAATAAGATAATCAGAAAAACAGATGAGGAATGGGAGAGGGGGAAAAAAAAGCCCTCTATAAAATTCTGCCCTCTATAAAAGTTAGAAGGAATGAATTTAATAACCCAGAAGACTATCCAAGCAGAGAAAAGCCAAAGGGAAAATTGTCCTGTAGGGATTGATGTCACCCAGTGGTAAGAGCAGACTTACCCAGAGGAGGATCTGTTCACACACACGAGACCACAGCTGTGCCTCCTTGTCACCTGCTGCTCAAGAGATTATTCCATTTACAAGAAATTTCAGTTGAGGAACATCAGGCTGGTAAATTTATTATGCAAGAGTTTTTATTTAATGCATAAACCTACTTGTATTCACCAAGGAAAAGAATGCGTTCCTGTCCTTTTAAACAAGCAGTAAAAGCCCTAAAAGAGGAGACACTACAATAAAAATATCATGCAAATCCTCTCTAGCATGAACCTCTCTCACCTGCCCCATGGCTATTTCAGCATCTATTAATTCCCATTTATTTTTTAAAGACAATTACTTCAGCCTTCTGTCTGTTCAAACACGGGGTTAGGACATTTGTGAGAAAGAAATAGGAATTATCAAGAGAAATATAGCAGAAGAAAATTCTAAATCTGCTGCTCTGTTTTATTTCCTCCTGTTTCAGCAATGCTGGTGGTGACAGGGAACTGAAACAGTGAGGGAAGTGTGGAGGGAACCTTGGAAGGACCCCAAATGAAACAGAGCTGCTGTGTGACAGCCATTTGGCATGGGAAGGAGCTGAGGAGTGAAGAGGTTCTCAGAAATATGATTTTTAGAAAATAAAAGATACTGAGTAAAGCAGTGCCAGAAATAAACAGTGGAGTTATTATTTTGGTAAGAGCTATGCAATGTAAAAGGGAAAAATAAGAAGCAAGTTTAAACACCAAATAGTTTTGTGTTTCTACTGTCTGGTTCTCTCTCTCCAGTTCATTCCTTTACTTTTGGAACAAACAGGCATCTTTTTTACATTTATCATTCTCCTTAGAATCACTGAGTCACATGAATCAAAGCAACAAAAATTTATAAGGCGGCGAGGATCTGGGAATTTATAACACAAAGCTACCTAATAAGTAACAAAGAGGAAAACTTCCTTTTTCAAAAAAGTCACAAAACTTCTATTTAACTGCCTCCTAGTGAAAATACCACAGGCTCTCCTTTTGATTCTTCACCACAGCAACTTCAGCTGTAGAAGTCAAAGATTTCATGTGTGAAACCACTTCCAGTCACTGCAGAAAGCTCCCTGACCCTAAAGATGGTCCTGACCCCACTACCCATGGCAGGAAAGGCTCCCAGAGACCCACGTGGCCTTCACTCACACAGCCACAGCCAGCACATCACACCAGGAGCACTCACTTTTCATTGAACTCTATTGATTTTATTTAAATTACCTGCCCATAAGTGTGAAGTAACAGCAAGGACAGCCCAGAGCTGGCTCAGTGTGGAGCTGAGGGAGAATCCCAAGGTCACTTCCCAGCTCTCCCAGCTGGGATAACAAAGTGCACTCCCAGCACACCAAGTGGACCTGCTCATCCTCTATTTTTTACAAATACTTTAAACTAAACTACATTTCAGCTGTTTATGCCCAATAAAAATACAGCACTAGTAATTTATTAGCTGTCACTTCCCTGTAAGTTATTCTCACAAAAAGTCAAATTTTAGATGCTCTGCAAATGAATCCTTTCTGGCTTGATGGTCTTATTATTTTAAAACTTAAATGACATATTCAGAGACACTCAGTGCTGCACACCTTGGATCCAAGGCACCAGGGCAATGGAAGTCAAATGCAGTGGTTAAAAAAACTCCAACAGAAAATCAAGCCCACCTGTCAATACTTTTCAATAGAGATTTACATCAAGCCACTTTAAGCTCTTATAATTCTTCAAGGAGTCTGTCATAAATCAGATCAAAATGCATTCCTAGTCAAGTTCCCTTTTCCTATAACATTTGATGTGTCTGTTGGATGAATCTCAGAAATTATTTACATGAATACTGCACAAGTGTGAGACTAAAGGCAGAAGAATACAGAGTACACTAAAACTGCCAAATACCCTCCAGGTGGGTCACCTCTTTAGCCATGATCTTCTCTCTTGGTAGAATAGGAAACATATTTTTTAGAAAGTATTAGATGAGCATGAACTCAATAGGTTGGCAGATCACTTCTCTCAGCTTTTACCAGACTATAAATGGGTTTGTATAAGCTGATTTGGATTCTGGGGTGGTGGACAGAAAAAGATTTCCAATGCCAGTCCACACTGTGGGGTTCACCTGATTTCCCAGACTGATTTAGAGGGAAGCTCTGGTGAGGGCTAGCAGAATGTTTTATGGTTTTCACTTCGTTCCTGCAGCCAGAATCCCCAGAATGGACTGGCTTTGTGTTATGATTTTTTAATGAAACTAGTGAGAATCTGCAGAAAACAAGTGAGAACTGTTTTGTTGTCCAGTAAAACTGTAATTTAGGGGAGGAAAAACCCAAACCTGGCCCAAATCACTGTGAGCAACAGAGCTGGGTGGGGAATGATGCTCCTGGCACCACCCCAGGTGCACATCCACAGCAGGTTTGCATCTGTCATATTCCAGTGAAACAGCAAATGAGGATTGTGTACATTTATCTGAGATATCTCTATGGTACCATAAAGGCACAGCTTGAGAAGGAGCATCTTTTTAAATCATGAGGGAGTTAGTTTATACTCGTGCAAAGAAGAGTCTCTCGTTCTATCCTTACCTCAGCAGTCATTGCAGCAAAAGCATATCCTAAAATATTCCTTGCATCTCTGTAGGTTTCTTGAAATAAGAGGATTCTTTAGCACAAGGCAATATATCCTTTGGAAATGAAGTCAGCTTTAGATGTGAGATAGTGGGGCCTGATGGGACGAGTTTCATCAGTTCAGAGCCCTGTTTATTTCTCCTGAAATATGATGCCACCAGGTACTGCACCTGCTCCTTGCATGTTGATAAACTGTTTAGCATTGCATGTGTGGGCAGGGATATTTACTATTTCTGGTGGTAGGAAAATAGGAGGAGGCAAGCAGCATGTTCAACTAACAGCAGCTTCTTTGTGAAATCTCAGGATCTTCCAAATGCAGGGCCTTTGTTGTATCAAAATTACACGTTGAGCAGGTGATCTTTCTGGGCTTCAGTTCAAAAAGCCTCTTCAAAGAAATTAGTAGGTATTTCTGTTAATATAATTAAGACAAAAGAGATGCAAAGTTATCCCTACTGCAGCCTTGGAATTCTTTTTCCATTCCATTTTGGCAAAATCCCCACGTCCTTCTGGTAGGAGACCAAGCTTGGAGAGTAAAGGTGGCTTATTCTGCACGCACATCTGTGGAGGGAGGCAAAGACTTCTTCAGTTCAGGTGGATAAATTGTCAACTTTCGTGTCTGACAGATCATTTAATGCACAGTGAAACAACCACTGTGGCTATTCCTTGCTGCTAAATATATCAGCAAATGCTGTCTGTGGCAGAGGAGCAGTGAAGAAACACACACGGTGTGGGCAGATGCCCACAGTGCATTAAAAAGAAATCTGTGTCCTCTTAGATTTAAGGAAACAACTGTATTTACATGATTTACTGTAATTTACCTGATCTTCAACAAGTTCTATCTTAATAAAGCTCATATAATAACAGATGCATATCCATTCTTTTTCATGCTTTAAGAGTCCATTTAGCTGTTGAATGAAGGGAAGAGCACTTAGAGGAGCAGTCACTGATGACAGACTATTGTTAAAAAGCCATCATATATTCAGATCCATCTGGTGCTATCCTGGGAGCAGCGTGTTACAAACTAATAAAAGTACTGCAGAGGTAGGGAAACCAGCTCAGGCAATATTAAAAAAAAAAAAAAAAAAGGCTATTTGTTTTATATACAGAAGAATTCCGTTGTTTTATGTCATGAAAAACACCTTTAAAAACACCATTTTGGCAAAATGATCTTGATTCCAAAAGGCTGCAGTCACATCCAGATTTGTATTAGTAATTGCCTAAATATTCCATAAATAATGATTACAAAAATATCTGCTAGACAATGCTCAGACGTTTCTGAGAGGTGAGAATAAGCCTGAAATATGTTTTCACATTTCTGAAATGTAAGGCAATAATAAGTGATATAAATACGGAGTTAGTCATATTATTAGGACAATGAAAACATTAAAAATATTCTGACTGGTTATAATCATTTATTCATCCTATCATCTGTTAAATACCACTTAACTTTTTAACACTTCCTTAGCCCCTCCAAGTGCAGCATTAGAAAGGACTCACAGTGGATACGGGTCCCTTCTGCTCTGTTGCCTTCTCTGTGCTGCTGCCAGGCAGGAGCAGGAGTTGTACCCAGATTTGTGCAAAGCATCTGCCACCCTCCCTCGTGGCACCCTTGCCATGGAAGAGGGGCAAGGGGCCCTGGCAGCCCAGGGAGCCAAAGGATCAAGGGGGGCAGCCAAAGCAGCATGAGAACAGGGTGAGGGAGGGGATATTTCTCTGGGCTCTGCTCTCCTCAGAGCCCACCTGGAGTCCTGTGAGCAGCCCTGGGGACACGGATGGAGCAGGTGTGGAGGATGTCACCAAGGGGCTCCCAGGGCTGCAGCACCTCTGCTCTGCTCTGGGAGAGCTGGGGGTGTACACCTGGAGGAGAGAAAGTGCTGGGGAGATCCTTGAGCCTCTTCCAGGGCCTCAAGGGGCTCGAAGACAGCTGGAGAAAAGGGATTGGGAAAAGGGATGGACAGAGGGAATGGCTTTAAACTGCCAGAGGGCAGGGATGGAGGGGATATTGGGCAGCAATTGTTCCCTGGGAGGGTGGGCAGGCCCTGGCACAGGTGCCCAGAGCAGCTGGGGCTGCCCCTGGATCCCTGGCAGTGCCCAAGGCCAGGCTGGACAGGGCTTGGAGCAGCCTGGGACAGTGGAAGGTGTCCCTGCCATGGCAGGGGTGGAATGGGATGATCTTTAAGGTCTCTTCCACCCCAAACCATTCTATGGTAATTTTAACCACTCTTACAAATCACTTCAAAGAGGTTTTTTCCCCAGCTCCAAGTTTTCCCAGCCATAAGCACTTATTCCTCTCAGTGAAGAGAAGCAATCATGGAGAAAACACACAGCAAAATGTGAACCCAGCCGTGAAAAGCTTTGTTTTCCTGGCGTTTGTTTGAACGGTTTATCTTTAATTGATGAATCCCAGGGTGTGTGTCTGAATGACTTGCAGCTCCCCAGTGCCTCAATCAGTGCAGTGCAGACACACAAACCACAGGTGGGCTTCCTCACACTGCTCTGCTGATGGAGCTTCCCTCTTCATCTCAGATGACCACCTGAGCTGAATGTGATGGACGTTTTTATCCGGGAGCTTATGCAGTCTTTGGCCTTTTCTGAGGCAGGCTGGCAATCTCCTCCCTATGCATCACACACAAGAGCAAAAGTTCAAAGTGTAATTTTTATTTATTTGGTTTCCCTTTTGGGTTTTTTTGGTTTGTTTTTGTTTTTTTTTTTTAGATTAAAGACAGGTTAATGTCTGAGCTCCAAGAAAGAGAAATTCTGAACATGAAATATACAATATAAATGTCAAAGGCTACAGATGTTTGCTGCCAAGACATACGGATGGTAGAAAAAAAGCAAAATTGCATTAACACATTTTATATGTAACTCTGCCTTCTAAATATGGTCTTATTACAAAATACACAAGGGCACTTGTGTTAGGTACTGAGACATATGGCTGGTACAAAAATATAAATCCATTCACAGATTTTCTATGCAATTTCACTCTTTTCAAATGATCTCAGACCTGAAAACATGCTGTATTTCCTTTATTCCTTTCAGAGCAGTGATCAGAGGGAAAGGAGATTGGTTAATACACACATTAACATCAGCAGGCAGGGACTGCACTCATCAGTGCCACGGCTCAGGTGTTTTGTGAGTGCAGCTGTAGCATCAAATCATATCACACTAATGCAAATTGCAATGAAGCTTTCCACTGGATTTCCCTGTTATTTGAGTGTTAATCCTGTTTTGTCACAGATCTATGAAGGACACTGACAATAGTAAACTAACCTTCATTATCATCATCATCTTCCCCTCCCCTTTTTTTTTAGTCACTAATCAAGCTGTCATTGCCTATTTGCTGCAGGTTACCTGTTCTGGCAGAATGGGTTCTTTACAGACAGAGCTGTAAAGAATCTGAATTCTGTCAGGCATCTGACAGAAATATTAACTACTTGGGATTTTCTACTAGAGCCTCAGATAATGAGTCAACAGTGACACCACCCTCCCCCCCAAAAAAAAGAAAACCAAAAACAAAAATCAGGGAGGAAAATATTACATCCTTATTAGTTTACAGAGCACATTCTAAAGGCAAAATGATAAAAAATGTCCTTAACTGACTTCAGAGTGAAATCTCACCATTTTTTGCTTAGAAAAATATTGAATATTTCTGGCCTAGCAGACTTTGTGCTGGTTTCTATGCTTGCTTTTACTTTCTACTGGACTAAATGCTATTTAATGTAATCATAAATTAATAAAGGGAACCACATTATTTAAGATGAGATCTAAGTATGTAGATCCTAGAGTAAAACTTGGAGGAAAAACATTAGAAAGACCCCCATTTGGAGTCATTGCTATTATATTTATATTGCAAATTAACAAAAACTTTGAATTTTTCCAGAAAAGATCTGTTCTGTGACAAATTTTTTCCCCCCACTCTGATTTTTCATGTGCAGTCCAAAATTTCAGCTATTCTTGGTGGTAGCTCCAATTGGAATTGGTATTAAACTTGGTCCCAGTACTTAAAAAAATATCTTAAGTTTCACTTGGTGTAGTATGAAAAGTCATATCAAAGTGCCTGAGCACCCTTGAAGTTTAAATGACCTCATTTACACACATCTTGTTCTGACAGAATTATATATTATCATTCTGTCCCGTGGGGAGAAAGCAGCTCACAATTTTGTCACTTGTGTATATCAAATTAGCATACCAAAGGTTTACTCACAACGTGAAAACAGCCTCCTGTGTTTTTAGACCCTTCTGTTGAATGCTAAGTGTCTCCATAAATTGTTACCTGTACCCAATCATTTACCTGGCAATGAATCCACAGTTTAAAATTCCTGAGGCACAATACCATGAGCTGTCTTGAGTGACTGCCTTGGCACATGGCACGTAAGAGTTCACAAATCTAAAAATTCAGAATTCCCTTTAGCGGCAAAGAAAAATTCAGACGTTCCTAGAATGATTGAGCTGAGGAAATTCAGATGTGTTTCATGACTGCTAATCAGAGATGTGGACTGGGAGGAGCCTGCACTGAGCTGAACCAAAACATGGCTCAGGAAGGCTCCAAGAAATGCAATTTTTGCAGGAATTCAGCAGTAATAAGGATTGTAGAAGGAAGGCCTGTGTGTTTGGTGGCAGGGTTTTTAGGGGATCAGATGGACACTGCAGCACCCCTGGCTCCAATCTCTCAACAAGAGAACTTGAGCAGGGCAATGCTGGGAGCAAAACTGTCTGGGCACTGCTCAGGCAGCAAGAAGAACAAATGCTGGCTCAGAAATGCTACAGAAGGCGAGAAAGATTGGAAGAATTCCAAGAGCCCTTCTGAAAACACGCTGGTCAGGAGCAGGAAGAGCACTGACTCTAAGACAAAAGGCTTTGTGCGTTGTGAAGGAACAGTTTCCTTGACAGAGATGAAGCAGTAGAGAAAAAACACCTCTGAGCAACTCGCAAACCTCACCATCAGCTGGGCCTTGGGAGGGTGAACAAGTGGCCTGCAATGATTTGGGATCTCAGAGGAAGTCTGGAGGAATTTCAGGTTCACAGTGCCATTTATCAGCACCATCTGTGGGGGAAATTCCCAATGTCAGAACAGTTTTTGATCACTGCCATCGAGCTCCAGCATCCAAACTAGGGCCTTCTCCAAGCAGCTTTTCACACTCTAAGCACCCTGGAAGGTTCTGGAAGTTCCTTCTGGACAGAGGTTGTGTTGATATTCAAATGGTATTAACAGCACAAAACCAGAAGACTTCCACAACCAGATATGATGGTTTATATTGAAGATGTATGAAAATAATTCTTCCCTTTTATTGCTCTTACCAATAAATTCATGACCAGTTGGGCCAAAAAGTGTCCTTAGAATACAAGAAATGCACTGGTGAATTTTCAGTGAGGTTTCTCTCAAACTTTTTGCCTGCCTTCTTCAGACAAAGGGACGTCATCTGTTAATCTGTCAGACACAAGGTTCTAAAAGTCTCTTGAAAATTAGAGAGATGAGGCAAATTGAAATACCCAGCTGAGGAGGAGGCCGTGTGGTCTGTGCTGCTGGAGCTGCTCTCTCTTGGCCCTGTGTAATTGCTGCCCACTCAGCACACTCAGCTGGGCAGCAGCACCTCGTGCAGTCAGGAGCTAAAATCACCCAGGGAATAAGAGCATGGAAAAGCTGGATGCCCCTCTGCTGAGGGGAGGGAGTAGAGAGCATAAGCCTCAGCTCATAATTAACCAATTTTCACTATTTCCTATTATTTCATCATTTTCTTCACTCTTCTTTTCCCCCAGTAACTATTAGCAGAGATATTAAGTGAAGAAACATTAAGCTAAATTGACCTTACACTAATTAAAATAATCTTTTTATTAATGCACAGACTTAGGGGACAAACCCTGTATTTCAATGTAAAAGCTATTGGACAAAAAATATGCAGAACTGTCATAAAGGTAACTTCAATAGTAACAATAACTTTAAGGAACATATAGCACTCTAAACAGAGGCCAAATTCACATTTGAGTGAGAAGAGTTTAGCCTAAATTCTGAAAAATGTGGCATAGCAACGTGTTGGCTATTTCACTGCAGCAATTCCAAAAACACAAGGGCATGTGGGAATCTGCAGAATTCTCTTTGCTTGTTTGTTACAACACTTCCAGTGAACTCTGCTGGAAATGTCAGGTACTCCCAGCATTTAATGTGATTTTCTCTCACTGGAGGGCAGCTGTGAGGGAGAAGAGCTCCTTCCTGCCACATCTGGAGCTCACTGACAGACTCTTGGAAGCAGAATCAGGTTCTGGCCCTTCTGGAGAATATTTCTCCATCATTGGGTTAAAATGTCCCACTCCCAGCTTCATCCCTCCCCAGGTTTTGCCTTTGCCTATTGTTGTCTCAAACAGGAGTGTCTGAGTCCCTCAGCTGGGAAGTCTGGTTTTGCTTTATGTTCATTATTTAACTCAAATTATCTCCTAAGGGTATTATTACTTGCCTCAGCTTTCTTCAGTCAGACTCAAGAATGATACAAAACATGATTTTGGAATTTTTGGGGAATATGCATTTTCCTTTCACAGGGTAGATGAAGCTCTGCCCACAATCCAGGTCCTTTTCTCCTGTTACTCTCTCAGAGAGGCACTGCACTGTACCCATAGATGAACCTTTGAAGTTTTTAGTTTAAAGTTGGAATAGAATGGCTCATCTTTCCATCCATGAAATAAGAAAATGTGTTCATTTGTAAGTAAAAAAAAAAAAAAATCAACTACAGCTTAGTTGCCATGAAAACAGTCCCCACAGTTCAGCTCTTTGGCATCAGTGAATGACATTCTTATACGTGAAATTAAAATAAATTCTTATAAAGTGCATGTATTGAATTAAAATGATCTTTCAAAGGAGCTGTCTGCTTCACTGGCAGGATGTGAAATAAGAATTTGTCTTTGAGAATAAGAGATCCTGAGCTCCACCATCTCATCTGACACTCTTGCTATACTAAAGTCAAGTTTAATTTTTTTATTTCTGAGTTATAGAATGATTTTTTTTTTTTTTAATGCATTGGTGAGAACGTGATAACAAATGAAAATATATGGATGAGAAAGGAGAGGTGAAGAAATACAATATAACCCCGAAATAGCAACATGAGAACAGTGGCCATGTCAACACCACCACCAATATTTCTTCACAAATGTGGGGTTTGCATCCTTCAGGACAAGTCTTGCACCACCTTTGCCAGCTCAGAGAGATCATTTTCTCTTCTGAAAACAGGAGAGAAGGAAAAGGCTGGACGGGCAGTGACAATGCTGGCCAGGCTTTCAGAAAGGATCCATGTATTAAAAAAATTATGTTTTTTATTAAGAAGTCAAATTCTGTGTCTCTTTTGTCTGGCCACAAGTTCTGCCCAACATTTTTCTCAATGTTTTGAGCACAAAGAGCCATCTAATCATGAATGACATGACAGAGCTCAGACTCCAGGAAGAGCTGCTAGCATAAAATAAAGAGTAAGTAATCATTTTCCTTTCAAGAGAAAAGTTTGGTTCTGTATTAAATATGAATCAAATATAAAATCTATTCTCAATTACCGATCAAATCCTAGATGAGGTTATTAATATGCATATGGCATTGTTATAGTAATATTTTGGGGTATAAATAATAGAAAAGCAATAATTCAGAGCAGGCTGAATGATGAAAGCACTTTCCAAATCCCATAAAAAGGCACCACAAGTTTCCCACAGGATGTGCCTTACCCTGATTCCTCATGTTCAGACTTCTCCCGGGCTATCCTGAGCCACAGGAGGCCATCCACAGCTCTGCTGATGGAGGGTACTGCCAAATCATTCTGCTCTATTCTGCCTGCATTCGCTGAGAGCTGCAGCTTTGCTGTCTCTTTCTGCAGGACTTGATTTCAGAGTTTAAGAATTCTGAAGAATTTAAAGCAGCTCTGCAGCTTGAGCACAGAGCACCGTGGCCTCCAGTCAGGAGTCTGCACCACTTCAGCAGCTCCCCAGAGAAGATTTCAGGAGGAAGAGCTGGATTAGAGAAAACAGAACAAAAACCTTCACTCAGCCAGGGATTCTCTGTCTGGTTCCCCCAGTATCTTCCCACCTTTTTTATCCCCAGCACTGCTGCACCCAAGGAGCTGGGCACTGAACTGCACTCATTTCTGACTGCACTTCCCTCCCCATTTCCCAGATGGAATAATAACAGTATCCCCGAGGAGTAACCTCATTATCTGAAACCTGCTGCAAGGTTTAGTGGACTCACCACGCCGACACGTTTTTTAAAGGATATGCAGCAACATGTCTGTGTTTAAAATGAATTGACTTTGATACCACGTAACCAAGGAAACAGTGTCAAAAATAGATAAAATCAAGCTTGATCCAAAACATCTAAAGTTCAGGGGTTTTGTTTTGAATAATCATATTTATACACATGCCTTCAATACAGGCGATTCAAAATAAAAGCAGAGCAGCAACAAATGTAGGGTGCTGCCAGAAGAGAGAGAGCACAGCTCACACCACAAGCACATCAATTCTGCTTAGTTTGTATTATTCTCTGGCCACTGGGAAGTGTAAAAAGCAGGCAGCACCCTGACAACAACTAAAGTCAGCTCAGTGCTTGAATTAAGTCACTTTTGGAAATAAACTTTTCCTTGGGAAGGCTCCTGGGCTGAGCAGGGAGACGTGAAGCTTCCAGGGATGGAGCCTTTACAACAGCTCTGGCTCTGACATGTGTGAATATCAGATTTATTTTAATGTTTGCATGACAATGAATTTAAAATAGAACTTCAGGAAGGCTTCTCTCTTTCCCTGAATGTTCCAAGGCTTTCAACCTGCTTAGGTCACCGATATGGATCTGCTCTTATTTAGCATAAAAAAAGAAACAAGTCACCAGTGTGGGGTCAGTACCACTGACAACAGAGAGAAATTTCAAACATCTATAAAGGAAATTAAACGCTGTTTAGGAGAAAGGCACTCCAAAATCTGATTTAACAATATCAGTACTTAACAGGCTCAGGATCACCTAATGTTTCTTAAGGTAACTTTTAAAAAGTCCAATCTTAAAGAATTTTTTACCTTAACATTGGCAATCATTGGGTAATAACCAAATCAAGTAAATAACTAATAGATTAAATGTTTTTACAGTAAATATGCAAAAAAAAAAAAAAAAAGGAAGCATGGCTCCTAAGTAATGATTTAATGGAGAGCTTTTTCCTATCCTGGCAAAAATAGGTAAAATATGTTTTAGAAGATGTTTCAAGAATTTTTAACACAACATTCTGTATTAAAACCTTCCAGCAATCTGCCAAAATTAAAAGATGAATTATATTGGAGCCCTTTGTTTAAGGCTTTCATGGAAAATGAGTATTGCCACAGTCCAAGGAATCACTTATCACTTGTGTCCTTGGAATTCATTGTTTGCTGTTTAGGACAAAGAATTCTGCAGAGAAGATTCTGACTTGTCCCAGGCCAATAAAGAGTTAAAAAAATCTCCTTTTTCTCTGGCGCCATCCCAGCAGTGGCCTTTGGTGCCCTTCAGCAGCACACGAGGCTGTTTCCAGGAAAGGGAAAAAGTTCTGAGGTTTGCCAGTTTTAGAAGCAGGTTTGTTAGCAAAGGTCAATGCAAGTCTAATTGCTACTTAATTATTTTAATCTCTTCATTGAAAGTGAAAACAAAGGGAAGATTTTTACCTTCTATAAAATGCTCATTAAAGGCTCATAAATAATTAAATCCAAAGATGTTGACTTTATAAACTGTTGCAGATGCGATAATGGAAATGAAAGAATAGAAACTACTCCTTTTGCTCACTCAAATCCAGTAACAGCATTTGGGTGCTTTTATATTTATTTTTAGTATTTATAACTAATATCATACTTACAAAAATGTGTGGGTAGAAGCTTTTCTCCATTTCAGTTCCCAGTGTTTTGTTTCTAAATTAATGAAGGCAAATTCTGAAAAAATATTGCAACTTTGTAGCTGTCTGCAACTTTAAATATCGTTCTCTAAAGTTCATATACACAAGGTAGATCTTATTCTATTTTCCTTCTCTCAGAAAATTCTGATAATTTCCTCATCCCTGCTTCTGCACGTGATTTGATTTTTTCTAAAAAATGATTAAGCTACCAGTTTTAAATATCCATAATTTAATATCCCTATTCTCATATTAGAAAGCTGTATAGTGCAATAACAGCCATGACAAGGACAAATATTTTATAGCTAATTGCAACTGTGTATTTTCCACAACGGATTAGAAACCAATTTATCCCTGGATATTCACAGGTAATGTTATCCCTCTTATTTCTTCCCAGTGAGCACAGGTTGGAATTCATGAAAGAAAACACAGGATCTGTTCTTAAAATGGAGTTAAGGAGGGAAGAAATGTATCCAAATTAAGGTTTTTATTCTTTTGGCCATGATAGTCCATCATGTTCCCCTGTTAGGATCTATTGGAAAGTAAGCCAAGAATAATATTTCATAAGATGGGAAGCACATCACCCAATATTTAAAATAATATTGCTCTTTTCTCACACTCAGCTGAGGTTCAGACTGATTCAGGAGGGCTGGCAGGGCTAAACTCCTTTTCTAAGTGAGGTACCATGGACATATGAATAGTTTTGCCTTTTTGGTTTTAAAGTTATTAAAAACACACAGGAATGTGTTAAAAAAGTTAAACAATTCTTTTTATTTGCCATACTTAAAAGCAATTATCCAGCTTTTCATCAAGGCTGCTGTGGGACTGAGATGCAGACTGGAAACTTTTGCCTCTGAGTTCCCACTGCTGCTGAATTTCAAGCAGTTACAGTGGATATTCTGAGCCAGCCCTGGCAGCAGTGGCAGAGGAAATACTGCAGTATCAGATTTCTGCAGCAATCAATGGCAGAGCACTGGCAGAATCTACCCTAAGGTAGTTTTCTTACCCAGCATAATAATTAAAGCTGTATTTTTAAAGCACTGACACAGGACAATGGTTTCTGGAATTATAAAATTACTGCAATCGGTGTACTTAATTAACCCTCTCCTGTCTCACATTTTGCTCCATCTTTTGTTCTCATTAAGTGCTATCCTGACCTTTCAGTCTCTCAAAATCAACAAAAGGCATTTCCTTTTTTATTAAAAGATTGATTGCAGGAGGCCTGAGACCACAATGAAAAGGAGAAATTACCTGTGCTCAAAGCCCATCAAGCTTGTTAGACAGGCACTGCCATTTGGCCCAATAATAATGGCAATGCTGGCCTGATTTGCAGATGCAAGAAAGCAAAATAAGCCAAAGAAACATTAATATATGATACTATAATTCAGACACAAATGCACGCACTGTGAGAGAAAATTTTCAATAATTCCATTTAGACAGGAACTTCCAGCTGGAAAAAGCTACTAAAGGAAAGAATATAGGGAGCTGTTATAGTGCTACCTGAGAGGGCAGGGAAAATGTTTCAATGTAGAGAATTAAGGGCCCCAAGAGACCTAAATTCAAATGTATTTTCAAAGGCACAGCACCTTGCCTCCAGAGGCACAGTTCTGGTCGAGGCTTTTATGGCAACTTCCTCTCATGGGATGCTACTGAGCAACTGAGAAGATCCCAAAACTTATTCCTACCCCTGATTCTGAAAATAATACACTGGAACGAGTGCAATAAAATCATAATTTGAGTCATCATAAATTGGCCACTGTCCCCAAATGATACAAGGTTAGGTCTTTCAGAGCTTTTAAATATTTATTTATACATGGACTTACCCACAACTGATCCACGAGAAGCCTGATTTGACTGTGAATCTTATTTGTGATACCCTCTTGTCCTTTACTCCAACTGATCTACATGCTATTTATGAAACCCAGCTGAAAACCACCAAACCAATTTAATTATTAGCACAGGTTATGACCAACTGCTGCTGAGGGTCAGAAGCACTTGAACAGCACGAGATTTCATATTGTTTTTCTTTCATTTTTGAATGTCTAAAATGCCCTTACACTTGTATCTAATCATAAATAAAATGAAAAGGAAGGAAGTGGTCCATAATATAACAATCCTTAGTTTAATTCTTCTCATTAATCTGCCTTATTGGTTGTGGCATGCACTTGTTCTAGGCAGTGAAGGTTTAATAGCCCCGTTCCTTTTACCATCATCCACACAGAGCCTGTCGATCAATGGCAATTATTACTTAATGAACACGTAATGATGGGTGAGCCCAGGGAGAAGGGAACAAATAAATCACTCATTAGAGCCCGAGTGGGAGCTCCCACTGTCTCCTGTCAGAGGTTGTGCAGCTCTGTTCAGCCAACATCCTCAGGAGCAACCAGCGCCAGCGGCTGCTGCAGAGCGCGGGGAAGCGTCAGTGACCCGGAGGATATTCAGCTTCAGCAGGACATGCACACAAACCTGGTTCCAGCTGCATTGAAAACTCTCCTCTAAGCAGCTCTTCAAAAAAATAAAGGCTCACAGAGCTTTTCTGGTTTTTCCTGATTTTTCTCAACTGCTTTGTTTTCTTTTTTCTTCTTTTTTTTTTTTTACTCCTCAAATATCAGCAAAGTTGCATTCTTATTCTGATGCCTTGTGAAGGCTGACCTAGAACAGAGGCTGGACAGAGTTAAAGAATAAAGCAGGGATTTATTGAAAGGATATCCTCAATGGACACACCTTGGGCAGTGCAAGAACCCAGCCAGGACCACACCCAAGATGGACCCAAAATAGTCACAAAATGCACGATGGTCATGAGGTCTCTCACTTTTATAAGTTCTGCTGCATTTGCATATTGGAGTTAATTGTCCAATTATAGCTTTAGGTTATGAAGTCCCATCCTTCTTGTTTTTCTCTCTTCAGTCCATGATGTTGCTGCTCTTGGGCCTGAGGTTTGGATCACTTGTCCTTGGTCCCAGCTAGAGCAGGAATTGTTTTGTCTCCCCACTCTGTGAAGAGAATTTGCTATCCCCCAATATGAAGCTCAGAACTCCACACCAAGGCAGCACAGAATCTGAAAAATATAAAAGTTAAACCAGAGGTATCAATTCCAGTTGAAATAATAAAGCCCTTCCAGAAGCTTTAACTGGAATCCAGTGACTAAGCATGATTTTAACAGGGCTTCTATATTCATAGGCCTGAGCAGGAAGGATTCACGTGAGTTACATCAATCAATATTGTGCCAGTAACACAGGCTCTGTTTCACAGAAATGATGCAGGTATTTGCTTTTGTGATGCTAATTCCTGCTCATTGAGCTCTGAAGTAAAATATTTTGCATCTTAGTAGCAATTACCAAAAGTTCTAGTCTGGTTTCCACAACAATTCCTCATTTTTTTTTGTTTTTTGGACAATCCTGCCAAAGTTAAAGTGATGTGAGAAAGGAAATCAAGAGCTGATAATCCACAGGCAATCAAATCAAGAATTTCTTGGAACAAAACCATTGTGCAGAGGTGTATTGACTTAAATTCTGCAGATTTCTATTTTGATGTAAAATGGCTCCAGTGTCCTCTTTCTTCAGTTGATGTCTGGCTTTTTCAAATAACAGGGTCACAGCAGCAAAATTTAAATGAAGTTATTTAGAACTTCCAAATCAAAGTGGGATTTTCCTCATAAGATGCCATCATTTCCATGAGATGGAAACAGGCTAGAATAATTGGAACAACGATTTTTTTATGTTTCTTTCTAAGGAAATATCATTCCAAAAGTCAGGTTCTGTACAGTTCTCCACTTTCTTTATGTTAACAACCCTCGATTTGCAAAAAGGTCTTCCTAAAACTTTCACTTAAGAAAGCTCTGTTTCCCTTAACATATAGTTTAGCAACTCTCTAAAAAAAATGCTTCCAGAAGGGAATAAAACTTCTAGAAACTCCCTGGGCAAATTTAAACAAGGATGAATCCAGTAAAAAATGCAGAGAAAGGGTAACTCCCTCATTCAAGGAAGACTTATTTTCTCTGTTATGTATTCATTTATTTGCTTTCAGCTTTGAAAGAAATATTTCTACAAATTTAAGAGCACATTTTGACTATTCAAAGTCTCCTTGTAATTCGGTGTAGTGTTTGCCAGGCATAAAAGCCTGTCAGACATTCAAATAACAGATTAACTGTAAAGCACTGGATAAACCCACCCAGTGTTTTCAAACATTAAAGGAATGGCTTCTGGGGGGAGAAAAATAATGAAAACCCCACAGATTTCTAAAGCTTTCCTGCCTTTAAGTAATAAGGAAGGGGAAAAAAGAAAGGAAAAGAACTGTTTCAAGTCAAAGCAGGTAACTGTTCCAGGGCATTGCCTCACTGGAAGAGAATTTCAATACTTAATTGTAATTTCTATCAACAGAGAAAACTCATAATCATTCTTATCTCTTAAAATAGCTTGTTTAACATGAAAAAAGCTTATTTCTGAAACAGGATGTATCTGGGCAGGAATCATAAGCAGATACGTGTTTTAATTACCTTTTTCCAATATCTTCAGCTAGAAGTTAATTTTAATGAGAAGAAGCACTCGTGTTGGTTTTTTCTTTTCTATTTCCCATGGGTTTTGTTTGTTTTGTGTCAAGCAGGCAAAAAGAGCTTTGGAGATGAGTTTGCCTACCAGGACAGCACAGGACAGTTTCCAAGGACAGTTTCCAAGTTGAGGTGTTCCTTTTCTGAAGGTCACTTCCAGCTCAGACAAGGAAATGCAGAGGAAGCCACCTGAATTCAGTGTCCCACAGGCAGAAATGCTGGGTGATGGCCACTTCACAGCTAACGTGCTCCAAACCATAACAACCACTGCAAAAAGGTGGATTCTTCAAGCCTTTCCACAGTAAAGTATTGACTACATCATCCTTGAGGATACTTGCATTTACCTAACAACAAAATTTAAACTGAGTTTGACAGATGGTGTTTACCAAGTTTTTATTTTTTTTTTTCCTTCAAAAAAACAAACCAACAGAAGAGAGCTACCAGCACAAGTATTTGTGTCTAGGAGATGCACAGACATCATTGCACCTTTGACTCAGATGCTGAAGTTGTGAATGAGCTCTTGATTCAATGCTAACAGTAAATACTGGTGTTCAGAAAAGCAAAATATTTATCAGTTAAGATGCAGGATGACAAATTATTCACAAATCCGAGAATAACTCAATTTTGTTTTCTAAGTGGCTGAAACCAAAACAAATACCTTACAAACAATGAGGACAGAGAAAGGAGAGTAATGCTCACAACCCAGTATGGAAACGTGCAAGAAGGAGACTCCAGCAGAAATAATATCAGATATCAAAACTTTGGATTTTATCCATATCAAAATATTGGAAGGAAATCCTCAAAATTGCATGATATCTAAAAGATCCTGCTCAGAGCTCCTGGCTGGTTCAGACTGAGCCTGGCTCTACCTACACACTCAGGATGCCCACTGGCATCACCCTGTGCATTTCTGAGGGACAAGAAGCACATGCTGCTGAGGGTGGTCATGTTTGAAATGTAAATACAGCATTAAAAGTTTCTTATTCCCTCTTAATTGTTGGAAGCTTCAAGCCAGTGATGCTGGGGGAAGCCAGGAGAACAAGGCAAATTTACTTCTGCTGTGTCAGATTTGGATACTCCTGTACCCCAGATAGCCTTAAAGTGATTATTGTTATCTGAGCCCTCCTCAGCTGACATTAGCAGGATGATCAGAAAGACTGCACTTGAGTAGGACCAAACTCTTTCTTTTTCAAAAATGATCTAATACTCATGATTTCTCTTGATTTTCTGTAATATGATTTTTTTTTTATTTATTTTTTTTTATTAGTATCTGCTGCTGTTATGCTGGGACAAAGAACAATTTTGATGAGGAGCAACAGAAAAATTAAATTAGCACATTTCAAAGCCTTTGAAAGGCAGTCTCAGAGGAAGACATAAAATGCCAAATGAGTGAAAAGTCTTATATTAACACAGAGATTTTGTTAGCTTTTGAAAAAAAAACCACAAAAAAAACATATCTGAGTACTATCAAATACCTTTTATTGTATTTCCTCCCATCCATATTTCCCAGTTCCTTCCCTCCTTACCTAAACATGTTGAGATTGCATAAAGCTGTCAGACGATTTTTTACCAATACACCTTTGGAGATTTTCTTGGGTTTATGAAAGAAAAACAGCAAATGGGGAAAAAAAAAAATTAATTCTTTAAATACTCAAGGACAAAGAAGAGAAGCTATGTTTAACCAAAGCTGTCTCAAAATCAAGGCAGGGCACTAAAAATGCCAGCCAGTTACATATGCTCCACGGCTCCCTACTATATAAATCCTCAGCACTGCTGTGCTCCTTTCCTGGTGGATGTAGAAGTATTAGCTACGATTTGTCACTGCGTTATGTCAGGGAGGGAAGGTTTGCTCTTAAAATGCCACTTGGAGAGTAAACAGCAGCCTGCAGAGCAGGATTTGTTTATATCACTTTGGGCACGATGAATAACACACTTAGAAAGATATATTGAATATGAAACATGGAAGTGTAAAAGTTGTGACTCGTGTTAAATATTCGCTGCCATTGCTGCCAGAACTGGGGAGTGGAGCTCGTGTATTTCAGGCAAAGCCAATACAGGTCACTGCTACATATCCCAGCTAAAGCCTTCTGTGCCTTGCTGCTTCTCCTTTTCCCTCCACTCTCCACTCACCCAACCTTTCTGGGCTCTACCCAGGAGTGGCCACACCTCATCCAAGAGCTCTCTGCGCTTCCCTGGAGCGATTCCTGCAGGATGGGTGGGTGTTTATCCACAGGTACAGACACACCCACGCCCCGAGGGCTGGGGCAGAGAATTCTGTGCAGATGATGGGTTCCATTAACACCGTCTGCTCTCTGCCCACACGAGGCAGAAACCCCCTAAACACTGAATGTTAAGCTGCCTGTAAGTAACACGAGAATGAAAATATTCAAGAGACAGAAAGCATTTTCCCTCTAAGAAAATGAGAAATCACACAATGTACCTTCCAGTGCACATCGCAAGCGTCCTGGGACACGACTGGAGACGTCTCTGGAAGCACCAGAGTGGAAGAAGTTCCTCTAATGATGCAGTAAAACTACAGCTGTACCACACCACAGTCAATAATTACTGGCATCTAAGGCTACAGGGGAATTCACTATAGATTCATATATATGTGAGGAAAAGCTATTTAATCCATAGAAACATAATGGCTGCACTGACCTTTCCTCGCTGCTCCCTCACCTTCACAGGCTGCTGCAGGTCCTCATGGCTGAGGGCAGAGCTGAGAGCAGCTGCTCCCACACCTTCCCTGCATTTAGAGAGGCACCAGGCTCCCAGGAACACCCTCTGACCCCAGCAGCACCGGGGGGCAGCTGCAGCCCCCTCCCCTTCCCTCAGAGCCCATGAGATTGTGCTTCATGCCAAAAAAGCCAACAGTGCGTTCAAAGTCTGAAATTTGCCCCAAAGCTGGGTGTGCTCCCAGGGAAATGTTGGGATGCAGCCAAAACTGCATCCCTGGCAGTGTCCCAAGCCAGGCTGGACAGGACTTGGAGCAGCCTGGGACAGTGGAAGGTGTCCCTGCCATGGCAGGGGTGGCACTGGACGAGCTTTGAGGCCCCTTACAACCAAGGCCATTCTATGACTCTAATAATTCTAAATATACTATAGAGAAGAGTTATTACTTTACCTGATGTAAATTCTCTTCTACAGGACTTTACAGTGCATGAAAAGAGATGCAGATTTTGTTTCAAATTTAGCCATGTGTCCACCTGCAAGAATTAATTTTAGTGAGTCATTTGGCAAAGACTAATTGAGCCAATCTACATTATACAAGAGCAAAGACCTAATGGAGTCTAAGATGTGTTGTTGTGTATATTATCACATAAAACATCTTACACACAGATAATTCTTTAATGGGATTTAAATGTTCAGATTTTAGAGCCACTGGTTAGAGCTCAGCAAAGGCACTGCAGCATGCAAATCCCAGGAATGGCTGGTTTCACAACACTGTTCCACTAACGGGTTGTTCACAAGATTGATGGCGTGCCTTGCTTCTTCCAGGCAAAAATACAAACCCAGTCCAAACTCAGTGGAGTTAAGCTTTAACAGAGAAAGGTCCTGTTGAATGTAAATGTAGCTCACGGGTTAGGTTCTGAGGTCTAACTGTAGCTCTGCTGTTCCCAGCCAAGTTTATTATTTTATGGTACTTTCTATTGATTGCCATCAGCCCCCTCTTGCCTGGCTGTGTTCAGGAGGATCCACGGAGCCATGGGGAATCTGTGGGGATCCTGTGGGGAGCAGGAGGAATTGCCTAATGATCCCTACAAAAACACTTCTGCTCTGTTTTCCACTCAGAAATAAATGAATCATGGGGCACGAGCAGATCGAGGTGCCTTCTGCAAACTCACTTGGACCACATTAGAAACAGATAATTCACAATTCATCATTTCACAAAGCAAAACAGGCGGTTAAGGAATTTATTTTGAAGTCTGTTCATGGCTCCAAAAAGCTCAGAAAGCACTGGGTGCTCAGGGCTCTCCAAAAATACAGTTCAGCTTGGAGACCCTCCTGGGGACAGCTTGCTGTCCTTCACCCTGCATGGCTCTCACCTGGGTCACCATCACATCCCCCAGCACCGCAGGTGGGCAGTGGATGTCACAGAATCTCATAAACGTTGAGGTTGGAAGGAACCTGTGGAGATCATCTTCTCCCACCCAGGGTCATTTAGGTGCTAGACCACAGGTCAGATATTTAACACACTGCTTGATACTTGAATAATTTTTTAAAAAGCTAGGACAAGTAAGTTGGAGGGGTTTAATGCTTAAATCAAACATTGTTTTTCAGGTATAAGGCCTACCATGAGACTAGGTAGTGTGAATAAGAATATATCCTATATTAATATTCCACAATGCTGGGGCTCATTCTTATGACAAAGATTTTAATGTGAACAGAAAAGAAATCCAATTAAATCATTGTTATAACAGTGCTTTAATTAAGTCTGTTCCTTTTTTTAAGACTAAGTGTCTGAGCTTTAAGATTTAATTTTTTTAAAATATAAACCTGCAAAAATTGATCTAATTATCAATTAGTTTTACATTTCCTGCATTTATTCTGCATAAATGCAATTTGCCTAAATGTAAATGTGCCAAACATTTAGTTGTTTGTTGTTTTTTTTTTTTGTTTTTCTTGTTATGATACCATATAAACATTTGAAGCAAGAATTTCTTAACCTTTTCTAACTGAATCCATTCTGTACCAAAACGTCCCAGCGTGGCTCTGACTGCCCATTCCTAATCCATATCCTGATACCACGTCCAGAGGAGATGAGGCTGGGAATCTCCCCTCCCCAAATCCAGGAATCCTTCCACAGGAGCTGTCCAGAGCCTGTGTGGCTGCCCCCAGCCCTCCAGCCTGAGCAGGGCTTTAGTGAAGTTGTAGCTCGAGCTCACAGCCCAGACCCACTGTGGCAGGGACCTTGCAATGGTATTTTAGAGCCTCAGACGAATTTATCCAAATGAAAGACTGAACAGTCCCCATGACCTGAGCACTTCTAAGCTTTCTTCCACTCACTGCTCTGCCCAGGTCAGGTCTCACCTCCTGGCTGAGCAGAATGCACCCAGCAAGGGGGATGGTGCTCCACGGAGATGAGGCTGTAGTGTCAGGCAGCACGACGAGCCCGAGCAGCAGAACAGAGCCTTTCAGCTCCAGTCTGGCTGCTATTAAAATCAAACCAAAAAATGAGAGGCTTTCATGGTCATTCAGCCCAGAGTACTGGCTTAAAATAGAATCTAATTTTGGCTGGTATCAAATATTTTAACATTAAAGGTTCTATTAATACCATTCAATAATATATGCCTTTTTAACATAGAACGCATAGGTCAATTTTTGATTAAGATTAAAACTTCTCCATGAGAAATGACTTCATTCTGCCCCCTGATTAATAGAACAGTCTATTTTTCATATGTTTAAATAAATAAGTATGAGAGTGTATCAAAGAGGCGAGCCTAACTAGGCAGGCTATGAAAATATAATGCTCAGGGAAGTCCATCAAACTTCAGCTGCAATTCCAGCACTGTTGCTCCTGCATTTCTGCAGCAATACAGAAACAGTGGCAGGGATCCCTTGGTGGGGAAGGCAACATTGTTCTGTCAAGGTTTCCATTCACATCTTTAACAGCACAGCTACAATTTCTCCTTAGAAGAAAATTACCACCATGCAGCTCTGCATCTATCATTTCATGGTGTTCTTCCCATTTTTGATTCAGCATTTATGAGCTTGCTTTTAGCCACGAGTTTATTATTATCCATTTATAGGAAGCCAACAAACTAGTAAATTATGTATTTGAAAGCCCTGCTGGCTGACATTTTTAAAGTTCATTGGATTTTTTTTTTTTTCTTTTGCAGAGTAGAAATTTGTAGCAAACACTCAAGATCTGATAACTGATTCCCATTTAGATGTCATTGAGACATAAGTGCAATGTATTTTCATTAATATTTCATCGTGTAAGTGTTCCTTGCTCTGACATTGCCATCTTGTAGTTATTTGTCCCCCATCTAAAGAGCAACTTGTAATCAGACTGGGATATTGGACTTCATTATCTGTCACCACACATTCTTAGCACAGAGAATGTTATTAAGTTATAATTGCCTCTGTTTTTCCCTTACGGGAAGTTGAAGAACAATAGACAACAATATATGGACTCATTAAGGACCAAAAAAAACCCAGGTTGACAACAGGCATAAAACTCTCAAATACATCAAGGTTCTGGAGTCAAAACTTTTATTTCCACTTGTGGTGGTTTTTTATGGCCTGATGGGCCCAGGATGTTTAAGGAACTCGTGGAAGGTGGGCTCCTGACTGAGCAGCTGCACCTGCTGGCTGGGCTGAAACCATGACACCACCAAACAGCCCACATTTAACTAATAAATGAAGACAAGCTGCATTTTGAGGGTAGCACAACATTTTGTAATTAATTTGTGATTTTATATCAAAATAGAGTGTTTTTTATAACCAAATGTGACAATGGAAGATGTGCATTAATTGAACAGCCACAAGTAAATGTCTTTTTAAAAACAATCTAAAAAAATCATGCTTTTGCTTTTAGAATTGACATCAGTCTAAGAAATAGAAAATAAATGGCATTACCAGGTATTTTGAGTGAAATTACTTCAATATGTTATGTAAGAAATTGTTTAAACAACAGGTCCCTGAACTGTTGCAATAATTAGAAGTATAACTTGTAGGTGCAGATGCACACTTTTTCCCATCCTCCATAAGATGAAGTTCTGTTCTGTGTTTCATCAGGGTAAATTACATAATCCAGAGTTAAATGAGAAAGAAGAATCCCAGTTTAAATAACTGAAATGGAAAGTAACACTTAAGAAGGTTTCTCAGTAAAAAGTTTCTGATTATCTACCATTAAGAATTTTATAGGCAAAGACAGAGAACCAGTCACACTTCATCATAGCTGGGGCTGACTCTGGAAGTACCCAGTGAAGCAGCAATTTGGCAGCAGTTAAAGGAAATTTTGAAGCTCAGTAAGAGACACTGCACATCTTCCATGTTTCCCATTTCAACATTCAGGGTGATCTAAAGATGCTGCTGCTGCAGGAGCTGAGGAGGAGCCCAGGTGAGCATCCAGCAGCATCCTCCCATCGTGAGCAGTGCAGAGCCCAGTGGGTCTCCAGGGACAAACTGGGTCCTTATCCTGTCTCTCATTTTCCTTCCCCCACCAACTCGGGTTGCTCCCTCTGTGGAGAGGAAGAAGATGTCATAAAATAAGTTATGTTGATGCTATGCCATCAGGACATTTTAAATTTGCCATACAAATCCTGCGCAGTTCCTGTATGGCTTCCTTAAGTCTTCAGAGAGGTACCCAGCCCCTAAATATATTGTATTATATTTCCACTTTATAGTGTGCTATAGATTTTTTGTATTAGCAATAACTAACTGCATTGTGAAAGTTATTGAGGGAACAGCTGCAGAATTTGAATCCTGTGTGGGAATGAATTGGTGCTTCTGGCACAGGGGAAGGAATAAAAAGTGTTTGGGGCCTCAGGGAAGTTTCTGTGGAAGAACAACACTAAAATAATTTCAGTTGTTACCTTTAGCTTTCAGTCCCAAGCCCAAGCTTTGCTGCTCTGAAGTAATGCTCCACATTGTCTGCAGGCTCCAACTGCTCCTTCTCCGAGGCTATATTTGCTCTGTTCTGATTTTCCCACCCCCCAAGGATCTGTACTAGATACTGCACAAATAGCTCGTGAGGTTTGGGCTGCATGGCCCCTGGTAGAACACACTTAATCAGACATGGACAGGAAACATCATGTCAAGTATCTCCTTTTCCTTTATTCTTATCACCACAGCAGGCTCATCCACGCTGGGGCTCATGTGACAAATGCCCACAAATACCTGTAAGGTAAAAACAATCTGTGATAAGCAGAGACACAGAACCAGTGGTTGAGCCATGTTGGGGATGCCAGAAGCAAATGTAATAGAAAAATTCACTGTGTTTCATAGAAAACAAATGGTGTTCAGCTGTAATGGTTGTGAAGGCTGATATTACATTTAGCAGTTAAAATCACAGCCCACCCTGCTGAAATGCACTGCTTGATCAATAGTGAAGCAGAGTCAGCAAGAAGGAAATAATGATTACATCCACACAGGCTGGAACTGGGATTTGCCTCTGTGCACTGAGCTACAGCACCTTCACTCTGCTACCACATATTGAAAAAAGAAATATCCACCAGTAGTCAGAGTGTTTTGTTCTGTCACCAGTAACCTGTGCCCACTATTACAGCCCAGCCCGTGCCCACAGAGTCAGTGGATTGCATTCACAGGTAATCCTGGTGTGTAAAATCACCAAAAGGTCTAAGATATACAAGGATGGAAAGTCATCTTTCTTAAGAAATCTGGTACAACTCCATAAATAATATTAGAAATATAAATAAAACTAAAATTACTTAAAGCAATTCTTAAAATGAAAACCTTTGATGGCTATTTCTGTGTACACTACCTTTATTATTGCTCAGTTCTTCCTTTTCCTTTTTAAAAGATCCTTATTTTGATAGGAACAGCAGAAAGGACCTGGGACTCCCAGCTTTTATCAGGTCATTTTCTGCATGCAGCAGAAATGCCCATCCAGTGTTTCTCAGAAGGTGCAGAGTCCTTTGGATGCTGATTGTTAATGCTGTTCTGCTCCTTATTGCAGCCATTCACTCTTCATCAAGTTCTGTTCAGAAAAGAAGAAAGCAGATCCAAGCTACCACTTTGAACCATTTCTATATACAGTGTTCAGACATTTTAGATAACCTTTTTTTCTTTTTGAGAGGGACATAACAATCATTGGTTCAGCTGGAGCTGAGCCACCTTCATAATTATAAGACAAAACATCACAAACCAATTGGCATTTCAGTGTAGCAAAATCCCAATTCTGGCATTCTGGAATGTTTCCTCAGAAATTGGATACAATACTTCTGGGATCAGTTTATTAAATTTGTCCCACATAGACTCTGACCTTTCAGAACACAGAAAAGATCACGTGGCAAATCACTCTCAGGAGTGACTTTTATTTTGGCTCTGACCTCTCCCTCTGACCTTGGGAGAAATGTTTTATGTAGAGACAGCAGAACAGCTCTATTTCTCTTTATTCTTTGAAATGGGAGAAACAATCATTTTTGAATATTCATACAGCTCTTTAAATATATATGCAGAGCAGACTATTGCATGAGACTTCTATAATCCTTGATCATTTACCATACAGGTCAGCAGAAAACATCCATAATTTAGATCCAATTTCCATCTTTGCAAGCCCAGAGAACACAACTTCTGACACTGACTTGTATTAAAAAAGGTAGAATATGAGATGCTATTGTTCATTTATAGGGCAGCAATTATGCATGGAACTATTTCACTGGAATTTATAACTTCTGCTTTGCTTCTCTTTAAATGTATTGATTTTATCAAGTATTACAAATGGACCCGACAGCCTGCTGTGGTTAGGGCTGTACACTTATTTGTGTAGCTTCTTTTGGATTCCTTGTAATGGTTAAATTTTAATTACTGCAGCTGGAATTACCTTCCAGAAATCTCTCCTATGATTTTTGAAAGTCTGGGCTGATCTGTCTCCAGCAAGGAAAAGGAAACAATATCACTGAGCTGATTATATCAGGACATATGCAAGGTTTTCCCTTGGCCCTTGATTTGAAAGAACTGGGAAGCTGATGGGATGAATTGTAGTGCAGTGAAAGAGATTCCTGAGTCTGTCCTTTTGAGGAGACATTCTTGTTTTACATGGGTAAACCCCTAAAAACCACCAATTGCACAATTGCCAATCTTTCCTTTGGAGTTCCCTGGTAGCATTTCAAACTCTGTCTACACTGAGCAGGAGCCAGAAGCCATCACAGGCCCATGAGACATGCAAGGCAGAAGATAAATGGATACACACATATACCAAGGGAATAATATATATCAATAAACAAACAAACAAACAAACAAATAAATATCTTAATTTTCCTGCAATAATGTTAGAAAATCAAGGGTATTAATGAATAATATCAACAGGAAAAAGTAAGCTGTAGGAAGAAAAGAAAGCATACTGGTTGTTTTGGTGCAAGAACTGAAAAGAAGTTGTAAAATCACAAGATGGAGTAAGAAAATACAATTTTTTCCAGGCGTCAGAAGGCACCGGCAAACAAAATCACTGACAAATTAAACACAGGTGTCAAACAAAATCCTTGTATTACTTTGTCATCCTGAGAGACATAAGTTTTTCTAGTATGAGCAAAATTTTCTGAAGATATTTTTGGTACCCTGTCCACTGAACAGCCAGAACATGTTGAGAATGTTTCAACACAACATGGGCAGGAAAATGTATCCTTTGCTCATCCTCATAGAAACCCCTTGCCTCTGCTAAGGTGGGCATGTACAGAATGCAGCCATGAGGAAAGAACTGGAAAGGAGCCACTGAAGGGTGAAGATCAGTAAAATTCAGCTATTTTTATTGTGTCTGGGGCTTTGCCACCCGAATTTATGGAGGACTTTGAGTCCCACCATCCATCATAGACAAACGCTGCAAAGACAGAAGATGGAACTCTGTGCTCCAGCACAGCACATGATTTTTTTTCCTTGCATAGAGCTATTTTTGCCCTTTTCCCTTTCATTATAATGACAATAATTCTCCTTATCTCCATCTCTTCAAACCTGATTTTTAAAGGCTCCTTGACATGGCATTGTTACACAGACACACACTCGCTCCTCTCTCAGTGCATCTGTTCCAGCCAAAACACAAACCACAGGCATGCCAGAAGCCCACAAATAATCTCATTAATACATGAGAGTGCTCTCTGGTGCCTTTCTGTACATCTGTGCCTCAGCCCAGATCAGACATTGCCTAGCAATGCTGCGAGGGTCAGATTTTTATTTTTCCTCCCCAAAATTGTCATGCTGAGAACAGCACAGGCTGCAGACTGATCCAGGCATCTGATTCCTGAGCTGCTGGTCATGAGGAATCACAATAGACATTTGTTTGATGGATAAATCCAAATATATTGGGGAAATGCACACTGTGAGCACGTTTCATTTGACTGTTTCCATCAGAGTCGGTGCCTTTTAATTAGGGGATGCCTGAACAAACACAGCAATGTTTGCTGGAGCTGATAGAAAAGATGGCTCTACCCAAAGTACAATACTGCATCGAGTGATATTAGTGAAAAGCAAACATGCCAGCCTCTCTCTGTGCCTGCACTCAGCTGGAAGATGGAATTATGACTGCTTTCAAGGAGAGAAGGAGAATTGGAGTGGGACCCCCTGAGCCCACACAGCTCAGCTGCTGCTGCTGCCTTTGCTGATGTGGACTCCCCAGTTTAGCTCAGCCTTGGCTCCAACCCTGCTACGTGCAAGGCTGCACTTCTGAGATGGGAAAACGTCCTGCTAAATGCTCTGCTGACTGACACCCCTAACTGGTCCTGCGTGGAAGTTACAGGTAAGTACATCCTCCAAAACTGAACCCGAAACGACACAGCAAGGTGAGAAAAGATGTGGGCGTGGTGGAACCCTTGGACTTTGAGACCTACAGTACAGGCTGGCTTTAAATCAAGATATCATGTCAGATGGTGCTCATTTTTCTAAGCCTTCCACTCTCTAGGCTGTTGGATTTGCACTTTACTTTCTATTATTACTTTTTTATTAGGAAAACTTAAATCCTGTTGAGAAGAGCTTATTTAGGTTGAGCTGTTGCCTTTAGCTCCAGAACATTAAGTCCTGACAAATGCTTCTTTTGAAGTCTGACACCTGTTTGTTTGGCATTTCCCACTTTCAGGAGCTCACTAGACTATAATAATACTCAGCACAGCAGAGGTAAAGAGAATGAATTAAAGCAGAAATGCTTTCAGACGTGAAGGAGCAGTACAAAAGAACATCCCTTTGTTCAGTAGTGTCGAGAGGACCTCGGATGAGCTCAGCTCCAAGCTGTATGGGTTTTTTTTCTGTAATGGGATTCTAATGCCCATGAAACAACCCAGAGCAGCAGCCCTAGGGACCAGAAAATCCTGTCTTAAAGCAGCTACAAAACAGCAGGAGAAACCGAGTTTCTTTGCAGACTCTTTTAGAAGTAGAGAGAAATATCCTTATTATCAGACCAAATATCAGGTATCTGCTCCTTTTGTAATTGAAGTGTTGGAGGAGAATGGTTCATAAACACTCAGAGATGGGACTCTGTTAGATTTTCTTTTACATTTGGCTTCATGAGGATTTTGACGGTAAGTTCCTTCAAATAATGATTTATCAGTTTGGGGGGAGTCTACATTTAGAAGAGAACCTGCAGCCCACTTAAATCAATGAAGGAAACCCTCATGAACTCTCCCTGAGCTTAGAGCTGACCCACAGGGCAAGACTCAACATTTATTTACCTCTGCCATGTACTTAGACACCACACCTATTGTTTTTATTTTACTCACCAGAGTTTCAGGTCAGGATTTGCAACTGAAATTGAGTAATATGGTCATTAGGAACTGGGTGCTTGAATTAATTCCTTAAAGAAATCCACTTCATCTGGATATTTCAAAACCTGCTTTTACAATCTTACAAAATGGATTCTCTGCAGACAATATTTTTTTCTGTGGCCAATAACACATTCAGTCTCTTTTTGTGCAAGATTCACCATGATGGAATATATATTCAGTCATGTCCTGAAAACTGTAAGAATCTTAAACAAAACCTGTCAGATTTATTTCATTAAAGAGATGACAAAAAAGTCCTTTCAAAACCAGATTACGGAGAGTACTGCAAGGATTCTTAAATTCTATACTAAAAAAAGAGGCTAAAATGTATAAAATCTATTTAGAATAGTTTCACAACACAGCAAACTTTCTAATCAAACTGAATATCCTTCAGGAGTGTATTTTTTCAGCATTTTTAAGCAGTGGTTATACCTACTAAGGGTTCTGTTGGCAGAGCTCTATCCTTTTTAAGAGCACTCAGCACATTCTTTATTGCACTGATTTAATCTTTTCCCAAATTTGCTAATCTGAAATATCCCATACCAGGCTCTGCCTTAGAATGACATTTTGGTGAAAATTCATCTCCAGCACTTCAGGGGACTCCGTAAATAAGATTAAAGAGCAAAGGAATTTATGAACAAGACCTACAAGCACCCCGAGGTGCAGAGCTGGGCTCCCCAGCCGGCTGTTCCAGAGGAAACTCAGCTCCTCGTGGCAAGAGCTGCTCACGCAGCCTCTGCACGGCACATCCCTCAGCTACACATGGTTAATCAGCCAGCTTGTGCAGAAGGAAAGAAGAAATAACCCTTTTCCCGGGCAGCTTTATCACAACAGCCTCCGTGGGTGATGGAGAACAGGGCCCTGCCGCAGCCAGCGGGGTCTCTGCTCTCCCTGGCTGCAAAACGGAGAGGGGCTCCCCTCTGGGTGCAAAACTGGGTGCATTCTCACCCGTGGGACCCCAGCACATCCCCTGTGAGCCACGTGACAGATTTGCAGCTGAGGACTCCCACTCCACCACCTCTGAACAGGAACTCGTCAGTCCTCAGTTTTTTGGGACTATATATTTATACACATGGAAATGTCACAGTTATTTATGTGGGTAGATGTGAAAAGTAGCTTTTTGTGGTTGGTAGCGAGCAAATTTTAAAAAAAAGATAGTGATTAGAATATTATACAAACTTATACACATTTATATATAAATATATAGATATATACATTTATAAACTAAATATCAGATATTCTAAACTACAGATATCAGAAAGCTTTATGTAATTAACATATATTATTATCTACTTGCAAACTATGACTTGTTGCAACTGCATTGCTGCAGGCAGGGCTGGAGGGCCAATTTTATTATACAGGTGGGTGCTTCACATTTTATTTAACATTGGCAAGTTTTAACTGATGGGCTTAGATTTACATTGCTGGACAAAGGACTTAAAGCAAATTGCATCTCTTAATTAACTGAATGATCCATACTGCATTTCATGCCTGAACAAATATAATTGAAACAATTGAAATCATATTAGCAATGCAGAAAATAATCCAACTACTGGCTTAACTCTTGGTAAACGCTGGTCACTTTTCTGATATTGTAGCAAAAATGGAACACCAGCAGTGCTGTGCAGCATTAACATCAGCGTTGGTGGATTTACAGCCCAAAGCACTATTCTGTTTTCAGCTCTGTAATTTCCTAGAAGACAGGCCCAAAATCATACTCAAAGCAAACAGCAATCATAACTAAGAGAGACATTTCTCACGCTCCAGCCCTTACCAGAAGACTTTGGAATACAAAATTAGTCATCAAACATTAATCTTTTCTAGACAAAAAACAATCACGACTCAAAAAAGATAATCTAAAGACATATGAGTAATTATGTTATTTCATATTTCAAAGGTTCAGGCTTCACGCTCACGGCTGAAGGCAGCGGGTTACTCACAGAATTCCAGGAAGGTTTGGGATGGAAGGGACCTTAAAGATCATCTCATCCCACCCCCTGCCATGGCAGGGACACCTTCCACTGCCCCAGGCTGCTCCAGCCCCGTCCAGCCTGGCCTGGGACACTGCCAGGGATCCAGGGGCAGCCCCAGCTGCTCTGGGCACCTGTGCCAGGGCCTCCCAGGGAAGAATTTCCTCCTAATATCTGTTGTAAACCTGCCCCCTGTCAGCTTAAGGTCATTTCCCCATCCTGTCCCTCCATGCCTTGTCCCAAGTCCCTCTCCAGCTCTCCTGGAGCCCCTTTGGCACTGGAAGGTGCTCTAAGGTCTCCCCAGAGCCTTCTCTTCTCCAGGCTTTCATCACAAACTTTTCCTTGACTGTTCAGGCTCAGGCTCTGCAGAGCTCCTGGGCTTCCAGCAAGGAAGCAAGGGACTCCTGCAGCCCCCCAGCAGGAGCTGCAGCTGCTGTTGGGCACCAAGGGACTCCTGCAGCCCCTCAGCAGGAGCTGCAGCTGCTGTTTGGGGTGAGAAGCTGCTTAGCTGTGTCTGGCTGCTGTGGGAAGCACTGGCTTCTGCTGAATTCCTGAGGGATTCAAAATACCATCATTTACCCAATGGCTTGGCAATGACTTGGCCTGGCTCCTGGGGAAGGGAAGAGGCACGGAAGGTCGGGATAAGCGGCCTTTCCCCAGTGCTTGGGAAGGCTGCAGGGGACAGAGAGCCGGGCGAGACATCAGGGCTGCAGCTGGACCTTGGTGACCCTCGAAGGTGCAGGGGGACCCTGAACAACACAGGCTCGAGGCAAAGACCTTGAGGCACTGCAAAAGAGGACGTGGAAAGCAGAGAAAGACAGCTGGGAGGGAAGAGAGCTTTTGGGGTGATAGTTACCACAAAGAGCCATATATTAAAATACTTTTGGAGCTGACACTATCTGTGAGGGCTAATGGACAAGGCAGAAGGGGACTCAAATAGTAGCAATGCTTTTATCTCCTGTGACAAGTTTGTTTGAAGATATTTTGTAGATAAACATGTCATTTCTGAGTTTTTTTTGTACGTTATTTTTCAAGAATTTAAGTCTACACAACACCTAAACAGGCTACTCTTCATATGTATTATTCATGTTTCCAGCTTTATGTATCATTTCTTTGGTGTATGCGAGTTGTACAACCAGTATTAACTTTGCAGAGGACATTTTGAACTGATAGAAGGGCTACACACAAATTCAGCAAAAAATCCATTTTGCATTACAGAAGGTTTCAAATATTTCACTTGCTGAAAACCACTCTATTAGTGAATAGGGATTATCACAATATATTAAAAGGGAAACAAAAAAATTTATTGTGTGAAACTATTTGTGAAATCTAAATCAACCTCATCCAAAAGAAACCACAGAAGTTCAAATCAATTCATCCAAAAGTAGTTGAAAATCAGTGTCATACTTTGCCTATCACAATCATTCTGCTGATTCTTAGTTCTGTGGCAGGATTTTGATGACATATAACTAGAGCTGAGTACTTTGTAATGAATAATTTATTTCACCAAGTTTTCCTCTTTTTTCCCCCCTTTTTTTTCTGTGACATAGCCATGAATAAACAGATCACAGTTTCCTTTATTCCTAATTCAGAGTTCTCTGACAGTCCCTCCTCTACCAGCTCCCTTTAACAGTGCTTCCATGCACATTCCAGATTTTGAATTTGAGGAGGGTTGGCATCAGAGCTCTGTAGTTTCCCTGTGCGTGGTCATACCCCATTGTTTCTGTTCCCTAGTTGGACTCTTCTGAAGTAATTGGGTGTGAATGTTCATGGAGAATAAATTAGACTTGGCTTTTTTTGTGATCCTGAATGTAAAACCAACCTCTCTCTGTGCATTGGCACCAATAAAATGCAGAAGAAACTCCACAAAAAGCTGACACACAAAAGGCATGAGCACAGCTGAAAGGAACGCATTTAAAAATTCATATGAATATTCATAGGAATTTTTTTCCAGTGTGTTCTCCAATTAGATGATAGGAAAACAACTTTTTCTCTTAGTGGCTTCAACTTTGGACAGTTCACCTGTTCCTGATGAGGCCACTAGGAGCCTTTTAGTGGTTGAAAGGAAGGACAAGCTCGGGGCTCTTGTCACTCTGGAGTTCAGTCAGTCTCTGTCTGGCCCCAAGCCTGGAGGCATCTCCCTTCTCCATGAGAGCTGTGAAGCAGTTTGGAGACTCGAGCTGGAAGGCGAAGCACGGCCGCTCCTCACGGAGAGCAGGAGAGGAGCACCCTTCCCTGCGTGCACCAACTCTGAGCAGCTTTCTGCTGCTGCAGGATCAGCAGCCAGCTAAAGCTGTGGTTCTGGCAGCTCTGAGGTGTGTGGGAAGCACACATTTCCCACTGCACACCGGGAGGCTGTGCTGAGATACAGAAATGCAGCCCTGACATCAGCCGTGGAGGCTCTCCCCATTCCCCACTACCCAAGGGAACAGAGGCAGCCTCGGATATTTTAACAGCTACCCCTCTTTTGACAGCTATCTTAGAGATTACAGGATGAAAAAAGTCAAAATCCGTACAGAGAGAGGTCTGTGCTACTGAATATAATATACCCTGAGCACAAAGTAAGTGTAAAGGTAGAGAAAGCATCACAGCTGGGATAAAAAGTCAGAAGTTACGTTCCACAAGCAGAAGTGATGCTTAAGGCTGTTATGCATTAGTACATTTGGAGCACATTGTTTCCTAATCTACTCCCAAGAAATGTTTAGGGATTTTATTAACATAAAACAAGATAGTGAGAACAAATTTGATATCAATTAACATACTAATTAAATGTCACTTAGTAGTTTTAGCAATTACTTGATATTTAATTAACCACTTGAATACCTTGGGAGATCCAGATTATTGTACATGTAATCAGAGGGCAATTCTTCTGACCCTGTGGGTATATGCTGCATGTCAAGACAATCTGTAGATAGCAACAAAAATAACTTTCTGCACTGTGACCCCAGGTATGTGGAGCTGCTGTGCACCCAGGAGATTAATTTACTCATTTGAAAGAATTAAGTATCAGTTAAAAAGCTTAAACATACCTCAAGTGATTAGGGACCTACATGAACAACATGAACAACCTACAAAATAGCAATTATTTTCGTTCAGGACACATTTTAAATTCATACTGCAAAATCATCTCGGCATTTATGAAACTTGTAACCCCCATCAGGAACTTTTTTTTCAGTTAGAGGAGTTACAAGGATTGGAGAGCAAGGAGACAAACATTTTTAGCAAAAAATTACTTAAAGAGGGTAAAGGTGTACCTGACATCTGGACTGTATTCACACAGAGGCGCCCATTTTGCATAATGGAGATTTCCTGGTGAACCATTTCTGTATGGTTTGAGGGGGAAAAAAGTCTTAAAAAACCAGAGATGATCTGTGTGTTGATTTGCCCTCTTCTACAGGTAAGTATCCTTCCTCCTGCTTCTTCTGGGCAGTCTTGGTGAAGCTGACAAACTGCACCATGCTGCCACCCCCTTGCCATGACAACCTGCAACCGTGTCACGCTCCAGCCACAGAAGCAAGGATTCCCTCTTTTTCCCATCTCCCACTTCTGTAACTGGTCGTGTACAACTCCTAACTCTCATCTTTGGTCTCGTGCTTTTAAACCCAGCAACCTTCCCAGCGCTTTTGTCTTCTCTACTGGTGTGATGTTTATGCTTCCACTTCTGCCTGTGTAGGTCAATATGGAGAAACTGGGCAAAGGAACCTTCCTTTGCCTCTGTAGCCATTTCCCATTTGCCATAAGGGAAAGCAGAACTTCACTCATCTGTAAAAGAAACTTTGCTATCTGTGTGTTTTCAGTTGTTTTTCTTTCAGCTCCTGGCTTTGTCTCGTTCCTACACTGATTAAAGCTTTTCATTTACCATGCACCTTCAGATTTCTCTCAAATCAGTGACCCATCCCTCCCACTCCACCAGAACCAATCTAAGTCTCTAATGGTGTCTTTGAAGTAGAAATAGAGCAGGAATCCTCCTTCCTCCTCCCTGCTCACCTCTCAGCCCCCTTCCACGGCTACTGACACACCATTTATTAAAATCTTTCCCCCTTTTCCTTTTGTGTCTCTGTCTCCCTTGGTTCTCCTGAAAAACCTCTAATTTATCCTTCAGATGTTATTTATCAGACTTCTTTCATTTATGGGTGGCAATTGCATGGATTTCTTTCAAGTTCCTCTGGGGCCCACTTGTGACATAGCCCATACATACCAAGGAGATTGAAAACTTGAATACTTTAACCCTAAAAAGGATTTTCTTACAATTTTAAGTGCATGAAGTGAGCTGATCTCATTCACAGTTTATAAAGGATGTTCATGTCTTAACTGTAGTTTTTTAGAGTAGATTTAAAGGAAACAGAGAGGGTGGTTTGGCATTTTCTGAGCTCAATTCCACCCCACTGGAATTTAAAAAGAAAATAATATAAACAAATTAATGAATTTTTTATGTTCAGTGTGACCATATCCATATAAATGAAGTTCTGTTTCAGGGGTTAAAACCACTTTTTTCAGGGGCTAAAAGGTAATTCAGTCTGTAGTTTTTGGATTTCAAGTTCCACAGTACAGCACAAGCTAACCAAATGTTTTGAGGTTTTAAGTATAAATTACTGTCTTTTTATTAATCTAATTTTATAATGTAAAGATTGTAAAAAACAAATTCCAAAATATGTATTTTTAATCTGTGTTTGGTGCCAATTTTAAATTGCTTTGTTTGTACCCCACTCTTGGTCCACCCTGAGCAAAGGAACAGTGCTCTATGACATGGCAGGAAATGCCCCAAGCACGAGGCTCATTTATTCACATCTTAAAAATATCACTGAAGTGCAGAATGAAAAGAATAAACTTGAATGAACTAATTAAGAAACTGTCCATGGTTTACCCTGATTTGGTTTTATTTGTGTTGTTTTCCCTTGAGGGAAGCCTGACACCCCTGCTGTAAGAAGAGTGACCAAGCACTGCTGAACTGTCCCCTTGGGAGGACATTTAAATTAAATGGTTTACATCAAAGCCATGTCTGCCCTCCATCATCAAACAGAAGATATTGGAAGCTTAAAAAAGTCCAGTGATAGCCCTAAGTAATAATGCTGTACTTTAGCATCTAAAAATAATGTATTTCTTCAAAGAAGATCATTTGGGAACATATTTTCTCACTATTCTAAATGTTGGGAAATAGCAGCAAATTCAGAAATTAGAAACAAAAACAGAAGTAGGAGAAAACAGTAATTTGAGTGAAAAAAACCCTAAACACCTCATTCTGACACTGCACTTTTGGTAATTGCATTTCAAATTGCTTTACAAACAAGATCATTGTGACAGCTGACAATTTTCTTGCGTGGTTCTGTTGGCACAAGCACAGACCTGGGAGCACAGTCAATCTTTAAAAATTTCTTTTCTTGATGCAAACGTTTCCACCAGTATTTGTCAAAAATTTCTGGCCACTCAAGTTTTAGCCCTATTTTATTGTTCACATGCCGTGTCACCAAAACCTGTATTCAGCATCTATGGCCATTTTTACATGTCTCAAAACAGAAAATTGGATATTTACTTCATAAATTGAAAAGAAAAAAGAAATATTTTCCACAATTTAGGGGTGTTTTAGCCAGAAAAACTTTGCCATCAAAGCAATATTTATAGATAATAATATAAATCTAATGATTATTTATCTGAATACCTCTCTATATTGCTTAAACCTGTATTTATCAATATGCTTATACTGTAATGATATACTGGGAAAAAAAATAATTACATTAAAATTACCACAGGGGTTGAGGATTTTGTCTGGAAGAAAGAAAAATTAGTCTTTAATCAAAAAAGCGCAGTTACAAAGGGATTCATTTTGGATCAGAACATATCATGAGTTAGATATTTTTCTGTCCCAGCTGAGAGTAGTAATTGGAAAATCACAGTTTACACAAAAAAATAATTATTTTCTTATGATCTGCCTTTCTTTCATGAAGTCTTGCATCTCCATCACTCAGTTACAATCTGAGAGATTAGGGACTCAATATACACTAGATTAAAGGTCACCTATTATGACAGACAGGATTTAATTGCAATATTGACATAAATTCCTCGTGAACCATAGGCTTAAAGCTGCTTGTACACATCCAGCATACTAAAAAGGGATGGAATATTCATTACTTGCACTATGGGAAAAAGCCTAGCAGGAGCCTAAAACCAGAGCAAACCTCCTTTTTAAAAAGAAGAAAATTAGGAAATGGTGGTGGTTTAAAAATTGCAGATTAAATCTTATTCCATTACAGGGAGTAAAAGTTGGCTTGATTGCACTGCTGAAAGAACTTCCTAGGGGAAATTAAACTTGATAATCTCAAGGTGTTTCCCAGAAGACACCATGCATTAGGTAATGTTCATTATAGTCTGCAGAATACCAGCTAGAATTCCAAGTGAAGACTCCTAAGGTTTAATCAATATAGACATTCTGAATTGCTCACAGTATCAAGGCCTGATTGTGAAACAAAAATGCAGAGTTCTCACTGCCACGGTGCTTGGGATGGATTTTTTTCTGTATTAACTGCTGGTTCACAACAAAAGGTGAACAGTGACAGCCAAATCTCCAAAACAATTTTGCCAGTAATGTCATCAGTGCCTCGTTGGGCCTCTGGGGCTTCGACAGCTCTGCCTGGTTTCAGTGAATAATTCTTAAAACCAGGCAGCAAATATTTTGGAGATTACTTGTTACAAGATTTAAATCCTGTACATTACTTTTAAAAACAATTAAGAATTTAACTATTAAAAAAACAGATTTTAAATGCTTCCTTTAGAATATCGTAAAGGGTATGAAGATTTCAATGGAAAAAAAAAAAAAAAAACACTGAAAAATTAGTTGTCTGCTACCTCTCCACATTTTAAATCAAGAAATAAAGGACTATACAGCCTAAATACATATTGGTGCTTGTCTGGTGATGCACTCATAATGAACAAAGGACAGAAATGGCACATGAACAGTTCAAAGCACAAAGGAAATAAATCTTCAGTTGTGATTAAATGAGTTTGCAGCATCTGTGGCATCTTTAGACACCAGAAATTGCCAAATTGCCAAATGCAAAAAGAATCCAGCAGGTTTTGGAGCTGGTAAGGAAAAGCTGCCTAAGAACAAAGGATTTCAGCTGAACCGACCCTCTTAAATCTTCAGGAACCTGGACAAAGATCAAGAGGGTTTTTAGGACTAAGGGAAGGACCTGGAATTTCAAACAAAGTGTGGCTGGAAATATTTTTTGAGTGAGCCAGGACGTGATTTATGGTTCTTGTCCATCTGGTGCTGGCTAAGTGGCAGCTATTCAGCACAAAAGAGAAATGATGCCCCCTGATTTTACATGGGTACATTTGTCTTCCCATTCCTTTGATGTACAAGGGATACTCAAGCCTGAAAATTCAAACAACTCTATCAATAAGAGCCTAGGAGATGGATATAAATTAAATAAAAATTCTGAAGAGCATTGTGGTAAAAAAAAGTGTGTGTCAGAGCCATTAACTTTTTGAGATAACTGGGATCTGATGGGGACCAGGCTCTGCAGGGTTCATCCTGTCTCAAAAAATTATTGCTCTTCTGTGCCATGCATCTGTCCTCCATGGTTCTGGTCTTTCCCTGACTCCTTAAGGAGGATCTGGAAGGTGAATTTTGGGTTTCAGACCATGAGGATAATCTCCACTGCCTTCTGATGTGCTGGAAATAAAAGGGGTCCCTCCATTTTGTGTTTGGGTACTTTTCCTGAATGCTTAAAGGGAATTGAATAAAGTCAGTTTTAATGACTACACTACTGTATCTTCTGAAGGAGTAATTTAGTAATTTTCATTTTAATTTTGGTAAAATATCTAAAAAGACTTAAAATAAAATGTATATTAAAACTTTATTATATTTGGATGAAGCTGGTGTTAATAATTTCCAGGACCTTGCTTGTCCTTTTCCTGTGACTTTGGATTAGAAAATTATGACTTGGATAATTAAGAAGTCTGAGCTACTTCAGAAAAGAAAGTATAAAATATTCTGCTGAATCTTTCCTAGACAGCACAGTTGGAACTGGGGGTCATTGTGTTCAAGAGAAAATAAATTCTGCTGAGCTGGACTCAAGAATAAGAAAAAGAAAATGAGTAACTGAACTTGAGGATCAGAAGGTAGCAGTAGTTCTTGAGCAGAGAAAATTTTCTCTGTCAGGGAGAAGATCCCACCTCAGCTGGCATTTGGACTCCTTGGTCAGTGTTTCTCATGAATGCTGACCAACATTTCAATTGCCACTAAGAGATGACATCTTAAATGTGCGTGGTGTGCACATCAAAATCAATGCAGCAGAATTTTATAAGAAAATATTTGGTCTCTATGAATTAAAAAAGATCCACCCCTCCTTTATTGAAGTTCTAGTTAAACTGACAAAATAAAAATTCGGAGTGAATATCAGCCTCTTCCTTAGCTCATTTTCCATGCACTGATTCCACAGCTCATTTGTAAATGTGACCTGATCTGACATCCTGATGGAAATTACTGTTAAACAGATTCAAAAGGATCTGGTAACCTTATTTCAGTATTTATCTCCTTCTCTTCTGTTTCCATTGCATCCAGAACATTATCTAGCCATACCCTAGCACATTATCTTGTTTCTTACATTGGGGAGTGCAAACTGAGATTATAAATGGTGACAGGTTGTTTAAAATATGAATGCAGTGAATTCTAAGCTTGCTTTATGATGAATAGCTTAGATATGGTCTTAGAGACTCCCCATGAGTTACTAAGTTAGGCAATTACTCTTTTTAATCACTTTTAAGAATTTCTTGATAACTTAAAAAGCAACATAAACCTAAGCAACTCAGTCAGCCAGCACCTCAGCGTGGATTCCGAGAGTACTGAGGGAACAATTACAAGTGTATAGGTATGAAATCTAAAATCAATAACAGAATTAACTTATTGAAAAGGAATGTTTTACTCCATTTCCCTCCCAGCTGAAACTGTCAATACAATCTATGTAAAACAGAGGGCCATATATTTGGCAGGCACTGGAATTTGGAATCTCCATAATCTCTGCTGCATTGGGTTTGCAAGGTTTTGGGAGCAGGGGAGCTCATAAATTTCAGAATGTTCAGTTTCAAAGTCTTTTATCCAGCTAGAAGTTCCAAGACTAAAACTTTTAAAATCTAGTTAACCAGTTTTTAAAACGGAGCTGTAGATACACTCTGATGTTCCTTTGACCAATTCATCCCAATTAAAGGGAGGAAGTTCTGGTGTTCTGTAAATCTCAGTGGAGAGAAAGTATTATCAAGTGTGTCAAGTGCTGGAGTCTGTTACAGAAAAAAACAGACTTTCTTATTTTTCAGTCAAAAAAATGAAACTACAAATATATTTAAACTCTTTACGTGTTTGTTATAAAAACTGCAGATATAAAAACGCACCACAAACACAAACACAATTTATGTAGACACATATATAAATAAACTTATATTTACTTCTATGTAAATGTACTAAAATTTAAATATATTATTTAGCATTTGCCTTGGAGGAATTTTGCTAAAATTGCTTTGTCATCACATCTTTGACTCCTTCAGCACAATGCATGTCTGGCAGAGCTGGGATTTGACTCTAAATAAGAAGCTGACTTCCTTTCAGTTGGTAAGTAGATGAAGGAATAAATAATTCACATTGGTTTTCTTCATGCTTGCTGATAACCCTGTCATCAGAGCTCATTAGATACTTTGAAGATTTTTTTAAATATAAAACTTTAAACAAAGTTCCCACCTTTGTCTCAAATTGCCCAGTTGGAATGCAAGTCACTCTTTTAGGAACTGATCATCACTGCCAGGCAATGTGGGAGGCACTGTGAGAGAGCACCTAGAGCTGAGAAAATGGGACTGCGTGGGTGGGGAGAATGAAAATCTTGGTTTTGGTAGCAAACAGAGACAGGCGAGATCAGAATGAAGATATCTCAACAACAATTTGTGATCAGAACGCTCTGAAAGTCTTGCAGAACTGAAAATGAGTTAAGATCTGCTGAGAATTTTCTGTCAGCTGGTGTGTTAGCAGTCCAGAAATGCTTTCTGCCTTAAACACTAACCCAGTAATTACTTCCAAAGCAAGATCACAGGGGAACCTGTCTCCAAGAATAAACAGTACTTACAGAGTGAGGAGGGCTGAAATCAATGCTGAGATTTACATTGTCATCTTGAACTTTTAACTCCTCAGACATGTACAACTTCAGGTTTAACAAGCACATCCAATATTAATTTCTGAATAAAAGAAATAATTTCTTCCTGCAGGGAAAGGTGAAATAAATGGGTCAATCCCAAGCACACTCTCCACACACAAATTTCTGATAGAGGAGGAACATTCGTTGTTGGACTTCAGGGTTAACTGGAAATGTTTTTAGTAATAGGATTGGTAAAAGCATCTTCAAAGTTGGTAACAAGGAAGAAAAATGAAACCAAAACCCATCCTAGAGTAAGTTTCTTACCATTAGCCTGGGACAAAAAGGGGAAAAAAAAGGGAGTTGGTTATTTCAGTACATAACAATTTGTGATTTATAACCTGCCTGTACAAGAGAAGGGAAACCACTCTGAAAAGAGCAGGCCTTTCCCATTTCAAGGCACATGGAAGAAACAGTGGACAGAAAAGGATTCTACCATAAAAAATATTAAATATTATGGAAAAGAAAAACGTTTGAGTTGTCTATGTCTTTTTTTACCTGGGCTGATATAAATTAGCAGCGTTTCATGGAGTCTCACTGGCATAAGATGAGTGGTCAAAGTGAACTAGCACAAACAAAAACAGTAGAAACATTTCTATTTTCACCTTTCCTAGGAAGAAAAGACAAGACTATTTGACATATTAAAATAATACAGGTCTAGGACTACTCCTTTTACCAATTTAAGCTCATAAATAACATTAAGCAATAGATCCACATTGAGATTCAGGGAAGGAACTGAGGAATTGATTTTACTCCTGGAAAATTCTGTCGCTATTGGCATATCTAAATCCATCTCTCTGCAAGTCTGGCACTCCAGACACAAAATGACCATTGTGAGTGATTTCCTGAATTCAGCTCCATAGGATGCTGCAGAACTGCTTTTGAACAGATTAAAAATAACACATCAGTTTTCACAACGAAGCAATCCAGCAACCATTTTGGGGCCCGTGGACCAACAGGCGCAGCTCATTTCCATTCAGCTGAGTCCTTCTGTGCCAAAGGTGGGCAGTGCCACCACGACTGCCTGGTGGAGGATGGTTCCTGGCCTGGGTTAATCCCCCAACTGCTCAAGCGTGGTTGAGTGGCTGCCAGTCAGGTCCTGATGAGTGGAAAACCTGCCAGTGTTTACTGAACAGCACGAACAGAGAGCCCACGGGCTCCTGCGGACGCGGCCGTCACACCCAGCAGGCCAGCAGAGGCACAGCAATTTTAGGGACACCCAGCTTTCCTCCAGGCCTTGGATCCAGTATGGACCTCCACCTGTCAGAAGAGGGCTTTAGATGTGAAGCTGAAACTTCAAATACCTGTTATCCAAGTTAGATAGGACTAGAGGGAAAAAACAAACCCCACCATCCTGCTGCAGCTAGCACAGGCCTTGCTAATTATTATGACTGACATATCATAATTCAATAACTTCCTTCCTACATAAAATCAACCCTTCACCGTACAAAACCATCCGTGGGATTTACAAGTGGTTCCAGACTGTAAAAAAGCTTCATTGCTGATCTAATTATGCTCTGCTTCTCACAGCTCTGGGAAGTGCAGGGCAACCAGAGCGCAGCAGGCACCGGCGCTGGATGCCCTCGCTCAGCACAGCCCTGCACGCTCCGACGGACGGGGAGAGCACCCTGGAGCAGCAGTGCAGCAGCTCCTCTGCCTTCTCTGAAAGAAAATCTGCTTTTAGGCCATTCTGTCTGCTTTATGCCCAACTAGAGCAACCCAAAGCAGCTGGAGGTGCAGCCTGGTGAGGTGGTGGAAGGGCCCAGAAGAAGCACAGAAGCTGGGATGGATTAACACAGCTGAGGAGGGTGGCGAGTGGGATGTGTCACCTGTGGGCCCTGGAGGAGGCCAGGAGGGTCATCCATGTCCTGGGGGCCATCAGGAACAGCAGCACGGGATGGTCAAGGCAGGGCATTGTCCTGAACCAGGGAGGCCTCACCTCGAGTGCTGGGGCAGTTTGGGGCACCACAATGTAAGAAAGATATTAAAGTATTAGAGAGTGTCCAAAGAAGGGATACAAAAATGATGAAGGGCCATGAGGAGGAGTGTGTGAGGAGCAGCTGAGGGTGCTGGGCTTGTTCAGCTGGAGAAGAAGAGACTGAGAGAAGACTCATCATAGTTACAACTCCCTCGTGAGGGGAAGAGGAAGGGCAGACACCAATCTCTGCTCTCTGTGACCAGGGACAGGACCCAAGGAACAGCCTGAAGTTGTGTCAGAGGAGGTTTAGGCTGGATATTAGAAGGTTCTTCTCCCAGAGGGTGGCTGGGCACTGCCCAGGCTCCCCAGGGAATGGTCACAGCACCAAACCTGCCGGAGCTCCAGGAGTGTTTGGACAACTCTCTCACATGATGAGATTCCTGGAGTGTCCTGTGCCAGGAGCTGGACTCGAGGGTGCTGATGGGTCCCTTCCACCACAGCATATTCTGAGATTCTGTGAAGATCAGAGGATAGAGCTGGAGGTCCCAGCTGTGCACTGTGGAGGAGAGGAAAGAATTAAATCAGTTATGTAGAAGGCCATAAAGAGGAAGGGTAGAGGCAGAATGCAAATCAAGGGGGTCACTGAGACAGAGTTCACATGGCAAAGAAATTGGAAGAATTAGACCCAGAAGGAGGGGCAGACAAGTCACAAGGATTGAAATGACAGAATGGAAAAAATCTCTTTGGGGTAAAGGAAAGGAGACTTACACAGTGAAGAGACAATGAAGAAAAGAAAAATGAATGAGCAAAAATGAATGAGTAGAACAGAAGTTATGCTTTTGAAGGAGAAAGACCAGAAAAAAAGAAGGGGAGAAAAAGTAGAGCAATTAATAAAAGGAATGAGACAGTAGGGATGAAGGGAGGGACATGAAAGCGACATAAACCAGCACAAGGCACACACATTGGAAGAAACAAGCACTCTCTTATTTATTCATACCTCTGTATTTTATGTTATCTTCCTAGCAAGCATCCCAGAGCTTGATAGATAAGTTATTTTTGGGGGGTGGAGGGGTGTGAAGCAGGAAACGGGCTGGCAGCAGGGTGGTGGTGGTGGATTTACTTCAGTCCTTCTTTCTTCTTGAATTGCTGGACACATATTTATTGAAATTACTCAAGGTAGTGGCTGGCACTTTTTCAGAAATATCAATACCTTATGTGGAATAGAGAGGAAAATTTATTAAAAACCCCCAACAGAACCAAAACAAAACAAACCTGAGAAAATTCAAAGAGATGTGGGAAGGGATTGGTGTCATTTTTCAGCCCTTACTAGCAGACTGCAAATATTCAGCTCCTGTAGATCACCAAACACTTTTTGCTATTTGAATGACATGTGAAACAGAACAGGGGTGTGATTTCTCTTTCCTGAATATTGCATTAACACCTGATTAACACTGCCTGATGAAATACATATAGAGGGAAAGGAAAAAGGGTATCCATTTAAAAATAATCTAATTCTCATATCGTTCAGATATTTTGTTGGAATTTTTAAGGCTCTGAAGAAACAGCTAACATTTTTAGTTCTCCCTTACACCTCTTACCCTTTTACCAGTTTCTGTCTATCAGAATGATTTGTCAGAAAAAGAGAAAATTCTGTGAAAGCAAGGGCAGCACATCAGAAGCTTTTAAATCTTATTGTTAATCACTCTGACAGATGGACTTATAAACCCAGGGACCATTTTGATGAAAACCAGAGCTGAAAAATGTTATTAGCTTGGCCAGCAATAATTGCCTACTCGCATCCATTGATATTAATTTTGGATTCATATTTATGATTATTTCTACCTGTCCATTTCCAAGGCAGTTTTAGAGTGCCCAGAGCATGGCTGCCAGGTTGTTGTGTCACCCAGTATCACATCCTGGCCTTTTATTGGATTCATTTTTCCTTCAGCAAGTATTTGCTCTTGATGCTTAGCTCAGAAGATTCTTGATTCTGTGCTGAGAATAAAAATACAGAATTGGTTCTCCAATTAGCAAACATTTTCAGCTGCAAAACTATCAAATCAATACCATATCCTCAGCAATCATTTGACTTACAAAAGGATGATTTTTTTTTTTTCCCAAGAGCTCTCAATGCCCATTTCTTGGCTAATTAGCTGCCTGTCTGCCTTATCCAAGTGGCAGAGTTTAATTCCAAAATTAAAGACTGGAAAAACCCATGAAAAAGACCTCCAAAGGCAAATGACATGCATTCAAACAAAAATAAAAAAAATCAGTGCAGCCCTTTCTCCTATGAAAGATTTCCTGTGCAAATGAAAATTCAGTGATTGAGAAAATTTTGGAAGACGTTGCTCTGGTGATGTTCTGCTCTTTCAAACTGTTTATCCTCACGTTTCCTCCCCTGAAGCACCTTGAATGAAGGCAATGAATACCAGCAATTATATTAATGCAGCAGTACTGTGCTTGTTTATAGCCACAAAAAAAGGCTGCTCAGCCACAGCTGCCTCAGCAAACGTTCTTACAGACTTTGACAGAGCTTTTATTCACTCCATCACTTGGAAAGCAACTTGTTTTACTTGGATGAGGAGGTTCCATCCTTTTGTTCTTCAGCAGTCCTGATGCAGTGGCCAGTTGTTATTTTTATTCTTCAAGGAGCACAACATAGCAAGAGCAGTAGTTAAATCTTCTGCTGATGGTTAAATTAATTGCTCCTAATGTCACATTTGGGAGTTTCCAGCTCAGTTGGATTGAATGAAGGGTTCTAACCCCACATTTTCCCCCTGCCTGTGCACTGGTTGAGGATGGATTGCATGAATTCACATAAGGGAAATCCATTAAGGATTCCTAGATGTGTGGATATGCACAGGAATACAACCCAGGGAGCAGCAACAGTCTGGGAGAGTGATGGAGGGAGCAGCCACAGCTAGATTGCTCAGTCTGCTGATAGCATATCCAAGGGCTGCCTGAACAGATTGGGCTGTCTGGCCAAGAAGTTCCTCAGGCTTTTTAGATAACTTAGTGCACTACTTCGTGTTTTTGGCAGAATGATCTCTTCTACAGTAATGAGCTGTGTTTAGAAAGTAGCCTGTTTTGTTCAAGGATAAAATAAAGCAGTAGCTCTATTTGTGTCATTGTATTCTTTCACTTTTGCAGTTGTTTTTTTCCCCCAGTCTTGGTTACCAATAAGAATAACTTGGTTCAGATTTACAGTGGCATTTAGGCATCCAGCTTGGTGACGGATGATATTTTCAAAAGTGAATTACATGGATAATGCACTTAATTCTGAATAAACTCACTGGCCTAAACATGGGATTTCTGATGATCCTGTCAACATTTATCTGTATCTTTGCATGCCTAAACATCTCTGTTGATCTAATCTTTCATTTAGGCTTTACTAGAAGCAGAAAATTCATTCCTCTGCAACTCTTCTGTGTTATCTCCAGGATGCAGTGAAATGTCCAACACAATCTGAGAAATACAAAAAGCAAGCAGCAGAGAATTCAACAAACCTTACTCTGTTCTCTGCCTCATTTAGGCACATTACTATCACTGGGCTAGAACTTTTATTTTTTTAAACTCAGGCATCCTGGTCTTCTGATTCCTTTTCCTGCTCAGGAAGAAAACAAGCAGGAAAATATTCAGTAAAACACGGGAAGGGGGTTGGAACTGAGTGACCTTTAAGGTCCCTCCAAACCCAAATCTGATTTTGTGATTCGAATCTTTCCTCTTTTTTGGTTATAAAAATACACTCTTTTACCTTATTGGGAAACGACCACCCATCACCACATACATGACAATAATCATATTGTGATTCCATCACAGGATAAGTAATTTTCCCTGCCTTCACCCCAAAGGCACATAAATGGACACCTAGAAGTTCTGTATGCTTATTTTACTGAAACAACAGCATTTTGCACAGCATGGGTTGAAATCTCAGAGCCACAATCTGCACTTTCTTAGACATCTGAACCAGGGGGAAGGGTGAGTTGCTTTCTTTGTAGGAAGATGATTAATGAATTGTTGACAGTAATAAAGAAGTAGACATCTTGGAAATATTATTATGGATCACATATCATTTCAAACAGCAAGTCTGCCTCCCTAAAACATTTTATTTGTTATATTGTGCAAATCGATTGTAATTTGCTACTGGCTTCTTTTCAAACACATTTCTTCATTGCTGCCTTGGTAAATAATAAATCACACTAACTATTACTTCAAAATTGAGTGTTCCAATTTAGTTATGAATGGTGAAAGTAGAGGTACTTCAGGGTATAAAATCTTTTAGTAGTTCATAGAAAAATAGCTTCTTAAGGATAACCACATCAAAAATCATTAGAGACAGGCTAGACCATATTGGTGCACGTGCCTCTGTGACTGAAGGCAGCCTGAAAACACTGACAAGGTTATGCTAAATGAAATATTTTCCTCTTATTTGTCTTCAGACAGAAATCAGAAATGTATATAGATATTTGCTTCTTCCAGATTACCAATTTGTGCTTTGTATAACAAAAAAGATTTGTTTCTCATGCTCAGTATGGACAAGTCATGCTTCTCATACATGAAATAAACCTAAAGGAACAAAAATGATTCTACAAAGGAACAAAAATGATTCTACAAAGTTAGTAGACATTGATGGGTCAAGTACATCTCCGAAATCTAATGGATAATTTGTATTAAGATTCACTAATCATTTTTGTTTTCTTGCCTGGTTTTACATAATGTTAACTTCAAGACTCAACAAACATCTACGCATCCAAAACACACAGCCATTGAAAATTTTTATATGACTTCCAGAGAAAATATGTAGTATTTCTTAAGTGTTAGATTTCTCTTTGAAGCTACTTGTCCTTTTCTTTGTTTAGTTGGTTTCTTTTTTTTCCCTTTTTCCCATTTTCTTAACTGAAATATTTTTGACAAATACCACCTAAACCCAAAAGCAAAACTCTTGTAACTATTAGGATGGACTACCTAGTGGCTAGCACTGGATGTAGTATTTATTTATAAATTATAGAAATCTACTTTGGGTTTTTCCATTATTTTCTGAAAACAATCAATTCTTCTTTTATTCAAAATAAGTCCTGCCTATTCTTTGGGTTTCCTGAAGGAATTCCTAATCTCCCTCCTTATGCATCTCGGATGATTTGGATGTGTTATCTCACTCCACACTGAGACCCAGACTTTACTAGACATAAATAAAGATAAAATATAGATTAGGATGAGTCAGCAACTCAGCTCTACTGTCTGTGAAGACTTTACTGGAGTTTACTGGGCTCTTCCTTCTGCATGTTCAGACAGCCCACATGAAGGAATTCTGCAACTAAAGATATCCATGAAAAACATACCTCCATAAAATAAGGAATAATCCAAGCCATATTAGATGGCTGCTCATCAACATCAGTTTTTAACTGAATAGGAACATATTCCTGATTTTTTTCCACATGTCCACCTTTATCTTTTTCCCATTAAGAGGCAGTTTGATAATGAGAATTTCCTGTTAAACCCTCCTATTCAGTTTAGAAATGATCGAGAAGAAAATATGGAAACAGCAGTTGGGGGTTAAAAGAAAAAAAAAAAATAGACCTACAGATACATAATCATTATTCTGTGATCTGTTGTGCTCCTGACATACATTAGGAAGATCCCTTGGAGAATTCTGTCTCCATTCATTATATCCCAAAAGAGTCTGGTTTCACTGACCTTGCTCTCAGTACAGTGCCTTCTGTCCTACTGATTTAAGGAGTTTTATATAATGAAAGGGGTGAAATTAGCCCAGAGAGCCATAATATATAAAATGTTCTTTACTCAACACTAATTAGTTTACCTGACTTTGGTCTGGTAGATCTGGTCTCCAGGGCACAGAGAATGTTTTTGATTTCACATGCCATAACATCAGACATTTAAGTTCTTTAGTTTCATATCCTGTTCTGGGGGTAGTAATTTTGTTTAAATAAACTCTTACTTCAGCAAATAAAAATGAATTTTTGTCAGACTTACAAAAAAAAAAAAAAAACCAAAAAAAAGCAGCTCTTTTTACAGGGGACTTGGGGAAATAGATGATGAATTAGACTTTTTGATAGCTGAAGATTAATATTAGTCTGCTTCCAATCAAAAACTTGAGCACTTGAATACTGAACACTTGAATAGGGATGCTCGTTGACACAGCCTCCAAGACAATACACCAAAATAGATACAGCTGCTGAAGTGGAAGTTGCTTTCAGCCAATGAATTTCCTGCTTGTCAGATTTGTATGCGTGTTTGAATGTGAGGGTAATGAAATAACATTATAGACTTCAGAGCCAGGGCAGCCTTTATTCAGATAAGGTTATAAGCAAATATGGTTTAGAATGAGTGTCTGCTGAAGTAATAGAATCCATTCCCCACTTATTCTCAGGAGTTTAACTGTTTGCTGCAACATTGAAACATGCACAGAAATGCAGAAATGCACTTTGGGGTCACATACGAAGAGTTTTGCACCTTGGGCAAATAAACACTGCTGAGGTCACAGGGGCCATCTTCAGACAGCTTAGTGTGAGTCTGCATAGATTTAACTCTTAATTCCCAGTGGTTCCCTTCATATGGGTGCTTTTCACATCTTAAAGCTTAAATAGTAAACAAAATTAAGTGAAAATTAATTGTCAGATGAGGGTGAGACCTAAAGGTTATTCCTCAAGATAATTAGCATACAACACTGAGGCCAGACTGTCAGACAGAAAACTGATAGATCACATTTATAACTCTAAACTGAACACTTCCGATGTAAAGCAGGCAAAATTTTCAAAATCACTTCACTGAGATGCAGATTTTAAGTAATTAAAATTATACTAAATAATAGCTTAGAATTTTGAAACATTTCTAGTTGCTAAACCCTTCAGTGGGTTAATGTTAATGCCACTCTGTAAAGCTAATGCCTCTCATCTGGAGAAAATTCTCTTGTCAGAGCAGCATTTGCAGGATAAACTTTTTGAAAAGCTTCTGACACATCAATGAAAAGTCTCTACCACCAGTATCGCCACAGTATTCAACAGAAATGTCACAAAAGCAGTTAAGTGGAGAGAGAGGGATAACAGCAATGAGCTGCTCCCACTCACACCAAGCACAAAGCAAGCCAAGGACCATGTGCCTGAAAGAAATGGAGCAATATCTTGCACTGGATCTGATGGAAATCCTCCAGTTGCAAATGCAAACTATAATAGGTTATTAAAATATTAAAGATAAAAGCGACCTTTGGTTATTGGGGTTTGTAAGTTTAGCTTTCTTTCTTTTTTCAAATCAGGAAAAAAGAATTTTGAGCAATTCAAAAGAAATGGGTTGGCAGCAGAGATTAAATTAACATGAATAGCATGACCATGACAGAATTAAAAATATGTTCTATAGAGCTGCTGAAGATATTTATTCCATTACCATTTCAGTCTTCTAAGGAAGTCTTCTAGCTTACTCTCAAAGGGCTGAGCTTGTGACCAAAATATTCAAAGCAAGGACCAGAAGTGCCCTGAAGAGTATTGAAGTCAGGGGATAATTTTTCTGAAGAACATGAGTGAACAGGCGAAGTGGAAGAGCCACATTCTGGGAATCATTATTGCCTCTAGTATATGAAGTTACTCAGCACTAGGCTATTCAGCAGTAATTATACCCCCCCTGGGCAAGGATGATTTAGGGCAGCACACTGGTGAAAGCTGCATAATTAAGAGAATGGGATCTGGCTACTCTTGAACACACCTTTCCAAATGTTCATTTGGTCCAGTTGGCAAGAGCCACGCTGGGCTGGGTTGGATGGGAAGGTGAGCACTGTGGTTTGTGTGACAATGGCTTGAGTGTCACAGCATTTAGCACTCTGCAGCCACAAGGTCCAACTGCTCTCATTTAACTCTGTGCAAGCCAAGCAGCTCACACACAATTGCATGTGTCTAATTAAAAGCTGCATGTGGCCTGCTGGGCCACCCTCTGATGTTAATACTTAATGCAGTTTAGCACGTTTTGTTCTGGCTATGTAACACAGCCATGTATAGGCTCTAAAATCAGCTATAATGCCCCATATGCTTGAATAGGAAAAAAATATAATTGTTTAACAGAAAGAGAAAAAATAACAGAAAGAAGAGACATTTTGGTGTTATAGATTACTTCCTTCCCCTGCAAAGTGAAATGTTGATTGACTATTGCCCCTTTTTCTCTGTTGCTCACCTTGTGAGATTTGTAGGAACGGGGAAAAGGAACCTCTGGAATGCTTATCACATTGACACAAAACCACCCAGATTCCCTTTCTATCCACATTTCATTATAACCAGGATATAAAGAGCTACAAATCTGTTCCATAAGACTCAGCAAGTACCCGATATCAACAACCAATGCAGCCATACCTGAGTTTACACCTCCCACAGAACCCACACACGGAAATTCTCACCCTGGGGCTCCTACTTTGTCCCTTGGTCACCTCTGGGAGCTCTTCACACGAGCCAGGGATTTGAGAGGCACCTGGTGCAAGGCCACATTTCCAAACCACACTACTCGGGGGCCTTTGCTGGGGCAGGAATTCTTTCCTGAAGCCTCATGCCCACACATGGGAGAGGATCAGCAAACATCTGAGAGAGCCAGCAGGACCTGGCTGCCTGCCCCGGCTGCTTGGCTCCCTCCCTGACAGCTCCCAGGACTTGCTTTACAAGCAGGAGCAGTGGCAGTTTGGAAAAGCCTCCAGGGGAGGTCACGGGGGGATTGGCTTGGCTCCTCCACATCGTTTGTCTTGTCTGAAATTAATTTTGAGGAAGCTGTTCAGCATTGCTCAAGAAGACGATTCTGTAGCAGCAGTAGCCATTCATTTTCCTGCTCAGGGTAAGGTAACGGGATGCAACATTCAAATGCCAGGATTTATGTCACTCTGGGGAAACATGTTCTGAGCAATTTGATTTTTTTTAACACTTCTCAGTTATCCTGTTTGATACAGGCATCACAAAGAATGAAAGCCTACAGCTCAGCAGAGTAAAAATAAATAAATCTAAGTTTTCGGAGGTTAGAATAAATGTAGGGAAACTTAACATTTCTTTTTCTTTTGTCTTAAAAGTAAAACCAATAAAATGTTAATTTTAAGCTTTTTTTACGTTCTTTTACTACTTACTTCTCAGAACTGGCACATCTTTCAGTAAGAAGAGTTGCCATTACTACTATTTTTGCATCTCTTGCTATTTTGCAGCAATATATCTCTGACTTACATTTGAAAAACACTAAAGGTATTTTGACTAAACTTATTTACAAAGTCACTGACTTAAATTCCTCAAGGTTAAGCCAAGTTCAAAGATGACCTATAATCCCATTGCCCTCCAGACATCATTTTCTATGAATTGTTTTGTTGACAAGACCAGCTCAGAATCAAACTGGGGTTTTTCCCTTCTTTCACTGTTACCTTACCTCACTGTTATCGATCATTAATTGTGTATTTCTTCCTTCTGTCATTTTTTTCCCATTGCTTATCTCTTCTGGCCCATTGCAGTTGGTGGTAGATTGCCTTCTATGTTCTACTTTCTCATTTTATTTTTTTTTTCCTGTGAAAGAAATAGATTTTCCAGGGGAAAAAATAAAACTGAAAAAAAAAATTCAACATCCAAATCCTTAAATATCAGGAACCTGTGTCAGCTAGAAACTCTTCCATTCACATGCTGCTTTTACAAATAACTATTTTTCACACTGATTCAGGAGAGAATTAAGAGCTTGGAAGTTTTCCTAAAAGAAATTAAACAAACTCTACATTAGAGGGGGGCAATGCTGTGTCCACACCATGGGAGGCTGGGACAGCAGCTCTCAGATGATGCTGCAGTCACATCTCCAGGTCACAGAAAGAATGAGCCTTCATCATTTCCCTCCCTCCCTCAGCCTCCCCACCCCACATTCCCCTTCCCACCCTCCAGGCAGAGGGACTCGGATGGAGCCAGAGGTCCCCAAACTGGACCAGAACTGCAGGAAGGTGCATTTTGTGCCTGGCTTTGCTTTAAGCAGCACCCTAAAGCAGGATGGTCAGATGGGGAGCACACCTAGCAGGGCTGCAGGAAGGCCAGGGACAGGAACTCGTTCTGATTCTCAGAGGTGAACCAGAACAGGATCAAACACAGAGGTGTCCCAAGAGCCACGGCCCCGCCAGGACATCCTGGGCCATACACCCTGTGCTGAAAGCAGCCTGTGGTGTAGAGGCCAGGGAGGTGAGGAGGGAGAGGCAGAGCAAACTTGCTCTGAACTCTGTTTGCCACTCCTGGATATGCTCAGCACAGAGAGAAAGCATCATATGTTGACTGAAAAAGTCAGAAGTCACTTAAGGACACTGACTTTGTGCAGTGCACAAAATAACAGACTTGGTTCTTTCATCACTCTTTGACTTCACTGATGAGTCAAAAATCAAGCTCTCATTTTTAGCTGGTTGAAAACAAACTGTATAAGACACTGAAAAAGCTTCCAGAATTTACATCTGTTACCACAAATACAGATTAGATTCTGCCTCTGGGTGGCCAGCCATAAGTTCTTCATGATTTGCTACACATGGGAGAATTTCAACATCAGCCCACACAGTCTCTAAAGCATTTTTGAATTTTTAGGTCTCTAAGCCTGCTCATGCTTCTCCACAAACACCTGTTAGTTTGAAAAGCTACAGAATATAAAACAAAACAAAATAAAAAGGAAAGGGGAAAAACAAAGCAGCTGCTTATGGCATTGGGGACAACAACAAGGCTGAGCTGAAGAAGCAACCTTTATCTCGGGGAAAGGCAATTAATACTTCCAGCACATGCAGCAGCAGTGGTTTTCCTGCTGTAATGCACACTTTGAACTGGCTCTTTTCCTGCTCTCATTTTTAGCTCAGAGACTAATGATCCTTGTTACTGAGTCACATCAGTGCAACGCCATGAAAGGACAAGTTCCATCTAAACGAACGAGTCTGTATTGGCACACGCAATTTTCATCTCTGTTCCAAGGAATTATTTTGATCTGCAAACTAAAATTAAAGCTCATTCCTGGTCTTTTAGCAAGGCACATTTCCCTGGGAGCTTATGCTCTAAGTAACACTTACTGTCATTGCTCTCTCCTCCCTTAGAAAACAACGGGTGCTTAGAATTAATTCAAAAAGCTGTGGGAATGTGCAATATATTCACAGCTCCAGCCTATGGCATATGTAGTGACACCATGTCTTCAAGTACCAGCTATAATCAATATTTGTGATTTATATGCTGGAATTTAATGACCTCCTCCATACTTACCCTCAAAGATTAATATAATTTGGACTCCAAACTCCCAACAGCCTCTGTGCACAGCAGTTTGCAGCACGAGGGCTTTTCTCACCACAAGTTATGTGGCAAATCTGAAAATGTTTCTCATCGCTATGGTGCAGATTATTGCACACTGGAGATGAGATGTTTGCTGGGACTCAGCTGGGGCAGGAATCCCAGAAATGTGGTGTTGTCCTCTGCCAGAGGCACAACGCTGCAGGTTGAACTGCTGGAAAGCCTCACTGGCTCCCAGGTGCACAGGAGGAGGAGGGCAGGTACCAACAGCAGAGCACAAACATTTCCTGTGCTCCCTCCTGAGGAAACCAGAGACACCAGGAAGGGGCACCAGGAGCTGGGCCTTTCATGTAGAGGCTGCCCCCGACTGCTCAGGTCAAGCACCAAAAGCAACAGGAGCACTCTCAGCCTCTGTCCAGCATCATGGAGAATCTTCTCCAAGAACTTCACATTCCACAAAGATCTCTGCTTTAGCAGGCATTTACAATTTCCTTTCAATTTTCCTTACAAATCTCCAGCGCATTTTTACCATTTCCAGTTGAGCTTTTACATATTGGTTCTATCTTTTTTTTTTTTTTTTTTTTGAATATCAAGGAAAA
>VZSE01015150.1:1347559-1395503 GCA_013398275.1 Promerops cafer
TTTTTTTTTTTTCTCTGAATATCAAGGACAAATCTCAAATTACCCTACAAGGATGTCAAAGCTCCTGCCCTAAAATTAAATCCTGTCCTATCCCAATGTGAACTAGAGTATTTCCTGAAACCTCAGTAGACAGAGTCTAAATTAAGTGTTCACTCAGGAAAAAGAGAGGTATCCAAGCCCCTGACTTTATAATGACTTTAACTACAACAACAGCTACCAAATTTGAATACCACATGCTCTGGTTTTATTTTGCCAGTGAAGTACATTTTGGCTTACAAAAGAGTCTGAAGACTGTTCTGCTGTGGAAAGAGAGAAAAAGAGGGAGAGAAGTAAATACTAAAGATAGAAGAATAAAAATACTTTGAAGGGGAATTGAGTTCTTGCCTACTGCTTAAGAAAAATGCACTATAAAGCAGCTATTGATTTTTCATTCAACAGCACTGAATGTTTTATTGAAAAGGAGCAATGCTCAGTAATTTGAATTTTCAATTAAGGTAGCACATTCCTTGGACACATTTACTACTGCACTCCAGTGACATTTATTTGACTTTTAAAATCCCTCTACTATTGTATTCGTGTTTGTATAGATCAAACTCCCAATACAGAAAGTGCTCGGATTATAACACTGCTGGTTATAGACATGTCTGCAGGGCTCTGTGGACAACCTAATGACTTTATTTATAGGTAGGACAATGTGCAGTCAGACACAGCTGAAGTGAAATATGGCACCAGGAGAGAGATTAAGCAGTTCTGCATTTCAGCTGAGAAATATTTACATTTTATTTGTCTTTATGGACAGTATGTAGATGCAGTGAATTTAGTTATTTTAAAAAGTTTACATTTCAGACGACTGGGGCATCTTTACTGATTATAAAACTCATCAGCTACTTAAATGTATAAAAATTTCAACTGTAAGGTAGACTGCAGTATTTCTGGGCTATAAATAGGTAATGGTAGCTCATACTGGATTCCCTTCTGCAGAAAAACTGGCTGGTAACCTGCCAGCTTTCACAGAGAGCTTGAACTCCATGTGGTCAGTTGACAAACTTTATAGTTCTGGAAATAGATTTAGTCTCTCCTAGTCATAGGTGTTTCTTGTTCAAAAACCTAATCATCTGCTCCTGCTAGGGGAAGGACTTGGGCAATCCTTGGGTATTTTATTAACTATGGGAGGCACATCTTGGAGTCATCAGTAATTTATTTCATCCAAATTACAGCAGAAGTTGCACAAATTTCCACCAGTTTGTGGTGTGTTGTGCTTAAAATCTTGTTCCTTGCTCTTAAAATCTTGATATGAGCAAAAGGAACACACCTGATATGCAAAGCCAAGAAGTTACTCTTATTTTATCCAAAGTCTAGGTCCAAAGATTTAGCCCAGTTGCAGTGATGCCAGCGCTTATATCTCAAAATAAATTAGGCTAAAATATCAAATATTCAAAAATCAAGGCTTTTCTATGCTGTTGTGCCTACCCTTGCCTATATTTTATTTCTTCTCACCACTGGAACTGCTTGAGGCCATTTTGGAGGAGAAGTGGAGCTCCTAAATCCCTCCACAAGGCCAAGGCAGCCCAATCTATGGTAGTGCTGGAGGTGCCTTTTTTCTCTGCGTGACTCTTTAATGAGGATGGACTCTACAGAGGTACCCAGTGAGTGCTCCCAGCCCTGCCACCATCTGACTGAGGTTTCCTGTTACAGCTAACGAGGTGCTGCTCCCACTTAATCTCTAAATATGGCACAGTTCACGCCTTTTAGTTTGCTTAATGACATGCTATTAATAAAGACACGACCTGAGCAGCTACTTGCATTTATTGTCTTTTCTTTCCCCCCCTCCATTTTTTTTTAAATTATGCTGAGGTAATTTAATTTTTTTGAGATCGTAAGCTGTTGTTTTGTTTGACAAGTTGGATATAATCATCCAACGCTGCCATGAAGGTGCTCACCAAGGTCAATGCATAAGCCAGCAATTTATCTGAAACATTTATCATGATATCAAAATGGCTTTGCTACTTTTTCAAGTTATTATCATTATTATTGCCTTATTGACAGAGCAGGATGCTAACCCATACTAAAGAAAGGTTGAGTCCCCTGTAATTATGTGAATTTTCAAGTAATTTCAAGTTACTGAAAGCACAGAAAGAACTATGCTTAACTCTAACTTTGTGGAACAGTAACTATGCTGAACAGAACTACTCAATATCTTGTTTTTCCAATGAGAAATGGACCTAAAAAAGGTACAGCAACTCATGCCTTTATCAAAACAAATTATAATTGGCAAGAGCACAAGAACCAAAAGTTTTTGTTGGAATTAATGAAACCACAATGCAATTCTCTGATCAAAATCATTAAGTGGCAATCTTGGTGCAAATGAGATTTTTTGTGGTTTTGTGTGTGTGTAAGACTCAGATATTAGACAGCAGAGAATTAACTCTGCATCATTATTTTAAATTGAAACCAAAGAAGAAAACAAATGTCAATTACCTTTCATTTCAAGAACAAGAAACCTTGTTTGCATGAGTGAAATCAGAGGCCATTGATTTTTAATGGGATTTGAGTGTTTTCTCTCTTTAGGCTTGATTTGGTTTTATCATTTTTTAAGAATGGGTTTTTTTTTTGCTTCTAAGAGACATCAAGTTGCCCAAAGACTAGTTTTAGTTATAGTTTAGTTATAGTTACAGCTTTCTGTTCACAAATCTCTGCTCCTTATTTTAACCACATGTTACAAAAGAGCAAAACACCTAAATTATGCTGGTTTGGGTGTTCTTTTTGGCTTCTCCTCTTCAGCCAGCACAGCCTGGAGAGCACCTTGTCCTCTCCTCCCACTCCCTCTGAGGGGTATTACCCACAAAGCTGCTGAAAGGGGACTCTGAGCCAACATCTCCATGTGATGGGGTCCTGGTCCCTGTGTGAATTCCTAAGGGATGCTACAAGGCAGCAGCTGAAGGCTGCACTCCTGGCATCACCCTTGGTCCAGATAATTTTCTGTCCTCCTCATCCATCAGAGAGTAAAACAAATTTCAAACACACTTTTAGATGTTCTCAACCGTGTTTCAACCCCCTTACAAAACAATTTTCATTTTCTACTCTCTCTACTCTATTTCTTTCCAAACAGGAAATGCAGCATTGAAACCTACCCAAACAAAACAAAGAGAAAATTAAAAATCAGTAGAACAGAAAACTGTCGAGCTTTAGAAGTCAAACTTAAGAATTACATGCATTCCATATGCTTACAAATGATCTTCATTAGCACCTAATTACAGTTTAGTTCAATTAATCGAATGATCAGCTGCATTGATTCTTATCAGCAGATTAACCCTAGTATAAAGTACTATGAAAATTTATGAGATTGCAGTTGACAATTTGAGTTATTTTCATGTGCTTTGTTCTCTGGATAACTAACAAACAAATAAATAAATAAATAGGACAAAATTTTGCTTTCCTGCTTAGGAAAAAAATGTTTTCACTGAAAGAAGGAATGAAGACAGTACATATTAGCATGGTCTGGCCTGCATAAATTTAAGAGTGAATTTGAGACTGCAGAGCCTCATTAAGTTTCAGAGATTTCAAATGGGGTTCTACAGATGTGCACTGAGAGCTCTTTCTAACCAGAACTCCAACCATGGCTGCATAAAGCTGGAATGACCATAAATGACAAATGACTGAAGACAAAGACAGATGAGGACATGCATGGAGCTCTGGATTCTGAATGTTATGGTTGAATACTTCTCATCCTGATAAATCTTCTCTTCATCAATTTTAATGCTGGGAAGATTTGAGAACAAGAGATGAACCTGGCCTGACGTTTACCTTTCTGAACTACTACAACTTTTACAAAATTGGTGACTTTCCTTACTTGAAACGTACAAGATGAAGCCAGAGATATTGGCTGATAAGTAAGCTAAGTTTCAAAATCGACATTAAAATCAAATTTTCACCATTATGAGGAAAAATATCAGGAGATTATTCAGTGCAGCTAAGAGCCTCTTCTTTGTACAAATGTGGACAGTTAATAAAGGGGTCCTGAATTTGCCTGAAAGTTTTAAGTTTTGATGGGGATAATGCTAGAGATAATGATAGACACTCCTCATGCATAATACATATATGCATACCCTTCCTTATATATTCACCTAAACATAGAATTAGAAATAACCATCTTTGATGTTCATTCTTACCTCCCAATGAAAGTAGTGAGTTTTTACTCCATCTGCAGACACTGAAAGAAAGTTAAAAATTCATTACTTCTGTGGAACCACAGAAAAGTGGATGCAAGCAGTTAACCCAAGTGAATACTCTTGTTATCCTGAACTGAATATTGATCCTGATCTAATCCTGATTTAGATTATTCTCTCTGGAATGAAACTATTGATATTGAACATGCAGAATGGAATAAATAAAAATATTTTAATCCTCCTTTAAATTCCACATTTGTATACAAGTTCACTTGGGAGACAACTGAATCAAACCCAGGTACTAATTTCCTTTCCCAGCTCCCTCAGCCTTTCCTCATAAGGGAGATGTTCCAGCCCCTTCATCCCCTTGATCAGCCTTCTCTGGATCCTCTCCAGAGAGGATGTCCCCTCGTCCTGGCTGCCCAGAACTGGACCCAGCACTCCAGATGTGCCTCAGAGCAGAGGGGCAGGATGTCCTCCCTGACCTGCTGGGAATTCTCTGCCTGCTGCAGCCAACGGGATCAGGGGCTTAAAACCTCTCATGCAAGAGCTCCTCCAATACCAGAAGGTGAAACATAAAAAAATTCTATTTAAACATAAGAAAAAAAACAACTTTTAACACCAGAGTGGTCAAGCAGTGGAGCAAATTGCCCAAAGAGGTCGTGGAGGCTCCTTAAAGATATCCAAAATCCAGCTGGACAAAGTCCAGGGACACGCTCTGGTTGCTCCTGCTCTGAGCAGGGAGAGGAGACTGTAGAGCCTGAGAGCCCTGAGCCAGCTCCAGAGACTCTGAAAGAGCTTTTCTTGCCAGGGTTATGGGAGTGTCCTGTGCAAAGCCCAGGAAACATTACCTTAAATCCTCTGCTGCTTTAGGGGCCAACCTTCATCTTCGAGTTTTATTTCCAGTTGAGTGCTAATGAGAAAACCACTAGTGGGAAGCAGCACTTGCTGTTTGATCTATTAAACATGATTAAAAGAAAGAGGCTGGAGTGCAATTAAGGTAAATATTTCATTGATTTTTATTAACCTGCAGAGATTGTGTCCAAAGCAGACACACTGAGGTCTGAGAGTCATTGTGTTAAATCCCATGAGAATGGGGCTGTGGGCTGTGGATTTGAGGTGGGATGGGGCTTTATTTGTAATACTTGAACAGATATTATTACCTTAACATTTTTCAGTCTTTTTGTCGCTACCATTACCAAAAAAAAAATTCCAAGTTTTAAAAAAAGGGTAATAAGCAGTATTCTGACTCATAAAGAACAGAATTAGGCAATACAGATAGTGAAAGTATAAAATTTATCCTATGCTTCTCTGTTTAAAAAAGACAGCATATATAATAATGGACAGACACTGAAGAGTTAAATTCTTTTGGAGACAGTGGACAACTTATTAATTTCTGAAAGTGGCAGAAACCGAATGCTTAAAAAATGAAAGACTGTTTTCAGTAACACAAGGGGTTTTAATTTAGATCATACGTCAATAACCTCCTGTTTTTCCATTTTGGTCTGCTTTTATTGCCTGCTTTCTTGGTTCTGTCTTATCTAATAGCTTGAGGAAATAACAATTTGTGTCACAGATTTACTTCTCAGTCTCTCTGACCATTTTCTCATTCAGATGCATTTTCTATTTCATCACCTTGCCTCCAGTTCACTAAAATAGAATGGAAATATGCAAGAAGTGATATTCAAATATCAAATTATGATATACTATATGCATTTGTGGTAGCACAATGGCAATGGTAAACTGCAGTAGCAAGATAAGTACACTTCTTTTCTCATCACCTCTTTTATGTAAAAAATGTAAGAGCTGAGGTTCTTAATCGAGTGCCTCCACAAACCAGGTGTTTGAAGTATCACAACACCTCCCACTCGAGTCATGAGAAAAAAAAATGAGACAGAATTGGCAAGAGATGTGAAAACTTTGACCCTTACTAAAAAAAAAAAAAAAAAGGGTTTGTATTCACTGGTCTAATGTCTCCAACAATTGAAATTTTAGGAATTGATGATCACTGGCCATTCCTGCTGTCTCTAAAACTGAGAAATTTGTTAAATCCTGTGGAACAGCAAAAATTAGTCAAGAAACAGGGGATTAATAGGAAGTACAAAATGGGGTGTTAATTCTATTGTCAACTTGGAAAAGCAAACTTTGGAAAAAGTCCTCTAATGGAGGAAAAAACCCTACATAAGACAGGACACAGATAAAGATGCAGATCAAACCAATCTGCACACCTCAGCCGTGCATTATTTGAAGTTGAGGCTGGTTTCAAGAAGCTGCCTTGATCTTAGGGCCTCATAATCAAATGCATTGTCTGGCGCTGGAATGAAGCCAATCTGCTTTGAAAGGCCTTTGCTTCATCCCTCCAAAAGCACGAGAAAAAAAGTATACAGGGAAAAGAGTCTGATCTGATCATGTCTAAGTTCAGAACAAAGATATTTTAAAGAAAGTCACTTGTACCTTGCTGCGTGCTGACAGAGAACTCAGAGGCACAGAGGAAAAATACAGAATGGATTTCAAATTAAATGTGGAAGGAATAACCTTTGTGCATCTGTAGGAAACAGAGGAGAATCTGAATTATTGAATTTCAAGGCTGCCACAGTGGTTACTCAGGTGCCATTACTGCCCAGTGGCTCTGCCTGGTGTCCACTGCCCAGCACAGGCACTGATCTCAAATGTTTCACCTTCTTTTTTAAATACATACAAGGGGCCTCCAGAAAGGGAAAAAAAAATCAGAATTGAGAGGTCTAGCACAGTAACTGGATATTATTTAAATATGATCATAATGAACTCATTTATTAACATCATTATGACCTGTTTCTCCACAATTCAACAGCACATTCTCTGCAAGTCTTTCACATCCATTTTCCAACCACCAGGAACACATAAGCACATATAAAACCCCTTCTAGGGCTTCTACACTATTTTTCAGCCACACTTGATTTTCTTGACTGTTTTGTGACATTTTTGTACACACTGACATGCACAAGTATTTAAAAAATACAGCAGCAAGTCACAGGAATCAGCTGTGTGCTCAGACTTCTCCCGTGGAACACTACTGTCCATGGAGATGAAAGATCTACTCATGAAACAGCCACGGAAATACAAGCATTTGGAAGGTTTCATGTGTAATTTAAGTACAGCAAAAAGAAAAAGGAAAAACAAATCAAAAAACCCCAAACAAACAAACAGGAAAAAATCCACTTAGTGATGAGTACAGCCTTTAGTTCTGTTTGCATTTAACACTTCATTCCCTGAACTCAACTTTCAACTGAATGAGAAACTCTCATGCACTTCTTTGGGGATCACTCACACTACTCACTCACCATTCACACCCTGGTGTCTGAATTAATTTTCTATTTATTTTAGACTGAAATTAGGCATTTTATAATTAAGACATCTGATCTCTAAAAAAAAGAAAAAAGACCCACAGCAAAACCAGTGAAGGGTAACTTCAAACTTCTCTATTAAGTATTACCTTCCTCTGCCAGCCCTGACACTCCTCTCCATAAAATAACTCCATTAAGAATCAGATGTAAAAATTGAATATCAGCACATCATTGCTGCCCATACCCAAAAACAGTGACAGCAGTAATAGCAGTGGATTTGCTCGAGCTGTGACGTGCTCAGGCCCAAGTCCCTGTTCTGCCTTTGCCCCCTGTGGTGACCCCCAGCAGTGGAAGATCTGACCAGCAGGGCCCTGCTGTGTAAAATATCGTAATCTTCCAACATGAACAAGGTCTTTAGGATCAGAACCATGGAGTTCAACCTCTTGTACCTCAGAGCTGCTCTCCCCAGTTTATTAAAAATTCAAACCCCAGCTGTGGACTTGCCTTTGTAATGCACAGTCAGGGCACCACCCAGAGGACAGAAGGACGGCAGAGATTGCCAAGGACGTCCTCCCAAACAAAACACTTCAATTTCCAGCCTAATCACTTCCAACCACCTCTCCTAGATCTCTCTTCCACTGATTTTTTGTACCATCTTTGTGCAATCTAACAGAAGAGGAACATCTTTGATACGTCAACTTTTATTCTTTGGTTTCTCAGAGAAAGAGAATTTCTTTCCTGAGTAGCCCTCGCTTATTTTTCTACAGTCTGTGCATGATCCGATCAGAAAATAAGGAAAAAAATGCATTAATTCTTTGAAAGAGAAGGTAAAATCCTGCATTTGCAAAAGGGATATGTGAGTCCCTTCCACTGTTCAACAGTGGAAGAATGAATCTATTCCCTGATTGCATTTTTGATACAAACCCACATCTACCAGCTGGCCCAAACTAGATCCCCATCACATCTACCACGTGTGGAATTATTAAACCATTTGATCACAAAGATTCAAACAGAAAAGGAAATGGATGAAATAAAACATTGCCACAGGCTTGTGGCATTAAAAAACCCCTCTTTTAATATATCTATACATAATCAATATTCCTACCAAAGTTATTTTGAATAGCTCATCACCACACCAAATCAAACACAATTTCTGCTCTACTAATGTAAGTTAAAAACCCTTTTGTTGTTTCATTTTTTAACTTCACAGAGAAACACTATTATTTAACACAAAAAACCAGTAAACACTCCCTGAAGTCTGATCCCAAAGCAAACCCCAATGGTTGTGTCAAGTGGATTTTGTAATGTTCTGTACTAAGGCTGAGCTCAGACTACAGCTTTTTCCTCAACAGCACGATTTTGATATCAATCCAAACACAGATTCAGCAAACCAGTGGAAGCATAGTGACTTTGAGTCACAATAGTTCAAAACTGCCCAACAGATTAGAAATGTTATCAAGGAGGAGACAGCAGAAATCTCATAACCTTTGTTTCCATAGGAAACAAAGCTGAAATCCAATTGCCTCAACTCTTCCAAATCTTTGGCAACACCAAAAATCAGTTTTTTTCTATGGATGAAGCAATTGTGATCAATCCTTCTCAGTGACAGCACATGAGCCTGCCACTCACCAGAGTTCTGCTGATTTACAGTGAAAATGCATTTCAACCAATAGGTTTCACTTCCCAAAGACATTTTAATGGGAAAAAAGCAACCACCAACCCCCTCAGAAGCTCAAAGTGGATACAAAGGAAACTCAAATACATCTGAACAGTGAGAGCTTGCAGTCTAAATAAACAACATATGCTCCATAACCAACAATATTTTTTGTAAAAAGAAGCAAACAGTCTTCAGTTTACAGGTTTAATTAAAACCAGCCAGAGCATTTCACATTCTGATATAGAAGACCATGAAAATAAATTAAGGACACAAACAGTGCTAGTTTCTCATCTAAATTGCTCTATTTGTGTTTTATAATCACAGATTATTTTCTATACATTTTACTTTTTCTTTCCCTTATGCATTTTCTAAAATGGAGCTACAGCAGCCCTTCCTCATCTTAAAACAAATAAACATCTTGTCAATAATTGCACATTATTCTCTTAATATCTACACAAAGCACCATACAAAAAAAAACCCTGTATAATCTTGGGTTATTTCTGATTTCATGTTGAAGGGTACAATACAACTCAGCCTAAAGAGAGAAAACATTATTTGTGAGAGGTACAAATTTAGGTGACTCCTCATATTCACACCTAAGTGTCTACACAACACTTTGCAACCTAGACTGTTATTACAGAGATATATTGGACATTTTTATTCAACGTAACTGTAAAACAACCCCTTTTCTTCTCTTGGAGAATGGTGTAGAAAACCATCTGGCTGTTTATACTGTCATTGGTCATTCTTCTACAAAAAGGAATCATTACTTATACCTTTAAATTAATTTTAAGTACACATCTATGTATAAACAAGTAGAAAAAGCTCAATGGAGAATCACAGAAGCTACATGAAATTACTGAACTTTTGTTAAAAATATTTCTAAGTGTAGCCTATTAATTTCTAACATGCTTTAGTGCCTGTGGTACCTCTGAACCCTTGTTTTAGTCCACCTACCTTGTGGCAGCCTCTTGATGCCTGGGTTTTAAGCACTTCTTGCCTGTAAGTTTCCTTCTGCAATAAATAAAAACAACTCTTGGGCTAATTCAAACTATCCAGGGTCAAAGCCCTTTAGATATTTAACCTTTTTTGAATTTAAAATACAGGAGCTGCAAACCAAAGCAATACTTTGAGGGTGTACCTGTACAGCAGGCAGAAAGTTAACTTCAAATATCTTACTTTACCAAACTTAAATACTGGAATAAACTCACCATGTAAATATGATAATGAGTAAATTCTAACATATTCAGTCAAACATCTACGGAATTTTTTGTGTCTTGCTTAATTAGTTACAGTTACATGTGCTGCTGTCTCTCATTAACTTTGTAATTCCTGGGCATGCATAGGTGGGTGCCTCACTAAATATCCTTTGATTAACAAACAGCACTCATATAATATATGCTAATTCCTATTTGCTGGGAAGTTAATTATAAAACTTTGATAATCTGTTTTGATAAATTTAGCTCAGTGGAAAATATGTGTTCCTAGAACAGAATAGTATTAAGTTAGTTTTGCTTTTGATTTTTTAAGGCACTTACCTGCTGCCTGTTGGGATGAATCCTTTGCCTGCAGAAGAGGCAAAGCCAAATTCAGATTAAGATTTTTCATGGTTTAAGCCCAGGTGACAACTGAGCTCCACAGAACTCCTCACTCACCCTCCTCACTCCACCCCAGAGGTATGAGAAGGACAGTCAAAAGTAAAACTTGTGGGTTAAGAACAGTTTAATAATTGAAACAAAGTAGAATATTACAATGATAGCAAATATTAATAAGGATAATAAAAAGAAGAAGGAAAACAAACAAGTGATGCAAAATACAATTGCTCACCACACCCTGACAAACGCCAGGCCCTGTCCCCAAACCTGGGAACTCCCCAGTTTATGCACTGGGCACTGGTTGGATGGTGTGGAATGTCCCAGCTCTGCTCCCTCACATCCTGTTTTGGTGCCTCCTCACTGGCAGAACATGAGACACAGAAAAGCTCTTGATTTAGGACAAACACAACTGAGCAACAACCAAAACATCAGAGTGTTGGCAACATCATTCTGCCACTGAAGCCAAGCACAGCTCAGATGAGACTGGCTCCTCCCAGCCCAAACCAGGACACCAATCTTCTTCCCATTCTCATTCCCATCCCCACCCAACTCTTCCCACTATGGTTTTGCTAAACCCTTCTGGCACAGGGTAAAAGACCTTAAGAAACATGGGAACAGTGGCAACACTCTCCTGTTGGGACTGAGGTCTTCTGGAATTCTTCTTCTTGTGGAATTTAGGTTTCCCCTCTCCTTTCTTGGTTGGTATCTCTGACTTCCCTCCCTGTCTCCAAATCTAATTCTACATAAGTATATCTGAAGTTTGTCTGCTGCCACCTGCCTTTTATTTTCTTCTCTCTGGGAGTCCCACAAAGAGTAACACTATTCCAAATTCATCATGAAAATACCCTTATTCCTTAAGAAATTAATTTGAATTCAACTCACAGCAACACATTGTGAATTGTAAAACTCATCTTAGATATAAAATTAATTTAACATGGGCATACAGAAAAATGATTGTCAGTAGATAGCAATGTGAAGCCATACCTGTATTTAAGCAAAGTTAATCTCTTGTACAAACAAAATGCTGCTTGCTTATTCAGCTTCCTTTAGCTAAATTCCTAAACTTCTAAGGACTTCAAAGAACTACAGAGAAGCAAGATAAAGAGCTTATCTGCATAATTCTTATGCTAATTCACAGAAGGTGTCTTGACTAAAAGGATGTCTACGTGCACACTAAGGACTCGCTAATTCCCTTCCTCTAAACCCTAAGTTATTACAGACATATTTAATTGGAATATATCTGGCTCTGCTTCCAGAGAGTACCTGGTTCTGGATCCTGCTGTGAGCTGGTGAGTCCCAGGCTGACCTGGTGCTTTTTGGGGATATCCAGAGAAGTTTCTGAGCCAGGCTACTGCCACAGTGCACGTCTGCAGAGCATGAAGTACAAATGCTCACCCACTCCTTAAAGAACATCCAGCTCAGAGCCCTGCCCAGCAGCAGGAGGTGATTAGGAGGTAAAATACCACCAGCTGCTCATCATCCTAAAATCTGAAACTACTCCTTTTCTCACCAAGTCCTCCCTTCCCCAGCCCTACACTCCCACATCTCCAAGCTGTAACATCAGTCATTTTTTCTTAGGGTAGAAACAAGTGAAATCCCAACATTAAACATCTCTGACATTACCATTTCCACAAAATATTTATAACCTTGTAAACCCTTTAGTTCCCAGAGTTCAAAGACAAACTGAAATGACTTATGTTTACAAAAGAGGTAGAGGTTTCCCAGGGAATTTAAATTGTTTTTATTAGTATGGTTTTATCATCTATTTAAAAATATTTATCATTTTAAATTTCATTTCTGCCAGTAATAAAGCACCAGTTATTCAAAAAAAGCCTCACATGCATCATACACACAGAGAGACCATTCTTAACCTAATCCAAAAAAGTAGTACCACTATTTTAAATGCTTTTAAACAAATTGCATGCTGCAGCCTGAAGAAATTGCAGGGGGTTTTCTAAAGGTGTTTTTACCCTGTGCTCTTTGCTGTGTTTTTGGTTTTTACTCTTTACTCTGTGTGCTGGTTTGCTGACTGTGAGTGTGCAAATACCTTCTCATTACTAGACAGGTGAATGTTTGCAACAGTAGTTCAGCAAAAAGATCATTGCTGCCCACAAAGAAATCCTACAACTATCTTCACAGACTTTTATATAAAAATAAACTAAGTTGAGTTTTTTACTTAACAAATATCGTGCAGTACTAATTCACCTCCACAACAGCAGGAGGATTTTTGCTTTAAGAAAGGGAAGGCACACAATACAAAGAAACATAATTATCTTAGAGATTTAAAACAAGGCCTGAAAGGTCACTGCTTTCTACTTTATGCTAATTTTTCCTGGAATGACATGGACTCATATGCACAGTAAATAACTCACTATGATGGCATCACTAGGCCAGCCACCACGCCATCGCTCATCGGTGACAGGACCGGGGGGGTGGCTTCATACTGACACGAAGCAGGTCTAGATGAGATGTCAGGAGGAAATTCTTCCCTGGGAGGGTGATGAGCAGAATTTTCCCAGAAAGCTGTGGCTGTGCCATCCCTGGAAATGTCCAAGGCCAGGCTGGACAGGGCTTGGAGCAACCTGGGACAGTGGAAGGTGTCCCTGCCATGGCAGGGGGTGGAACTGGATGGGCTTTAAGGTCCCTTCCAACCCAAACCAGTCTGTGATTCCATGACATCCTACTCTGCTAATCATTTCCTCAGGTTTTTGAAAGATTTCTTTCTTTTCCCACTTTCTTTCTCCATAAATATACACAATCAGATTTTCCAGGATTCACTTTGGAGCAGCCTACCAAAACCAGGAATTGTTTTTGTGCAGTGATGGTCTATAGGTTTATTAGGAGCTCTGACAGAGGAACTGCTGAATCAAACTCAGCTGCAGATTCTGGCTAAGTCAAGCAGAACCTGTAGGTTGGTAACAATGTATGCACCAATGGTAAATGAGTGTGTTCCCACAGGTCTGGCATAATAACAGAAGTGAATAATTCATATCATGTGGGAACAGACAATTATAAGGCGTCTGGAAAAGCAAAATACACAAAATAGGCTTTGTTTTATTCTCTTAGTTTTTTCTGCTTTTTATCAGTGACTCCCTTTCTGCCCTTTGCAAACTCTGCTCACTTTGTGTCAATTTACACAATTACAGGAGTTCGGGCATGTAGTGAATGCACTTTCTTCTGATTTGTTTCAATCCAGTCCAGATGATCTTTAAGGTCCCTTCCAACCCAAACTCTTCTGGGATTCTCTGCTACCACTTTCCCACCAAAGAGGGGTAACTGGAACAGCAGAGGCCAGAGTGAAGGAGCTGAAGGCAGCAATCCTTTGTGCTAGGAAACATTCAATTTTTATTTCCAACTTGATCCAAAATGGGAGCCACTGAAGGAACGAGTTAGGATGTGGAATTGAATAATTCCAAATCCAGTCTGCAGCACTGCTCAGTACTGACACTGGCAACAGCAGCTTCTTAAAATATTTGCAAATTCTGTCCAGGGGATATTTCAGAATTGAGCACAAAGTCACATTAGTAATCATTCCAGCCAGATACTGAGCTGTATTGGGGCATAGAGACTGTCATTCATAGCTAAATTACACGTTCTGTTTGGAAGCCTTTTTTTAGATTCCTGACGCACGGAATCGAGTGCAACTGATGAATTTTGTCTAACAGTTTATCCTTTAGCATTGACACTGCAGTTCCTAATCATACACAAAGTGTGGTGGAGTTCTGATACTGCTCTTTTGAAAGTCAAAGGAAGTTTGAGCAGTGCTCTCAACAGCATTCCAGCCTTAGTTTGCTATTTGCCCCTGCACAATGCACACAGAAACTGAGCCTCGAGTTGCAGCAGCAGCCAAAATTCTGGCACAGCACTCAATGGAAACAGCAATTTAGCTATGTTGTAGTGATGACCTCCAAAATTAATTACAAATCCAGTTTGAAAATGATGAGCACTTGCTGTACTTTACCTGTTCATTGTGAGAATAAAGAATGAAAAAAACATATTTACAGCTGGCAAATATTCTTCTCCCTTAAGCAGCCTGGTACAACACGTAGTTCTAAAGCCTTTTACAGAAAGAACATCTTAGCAGACTCTGGTATAGGAACAATTTAAACAGGAATAAGTAACAGAGGTGAGGAAAGCTATCCAGCAGCAATGAGTGATGCCATCCTTACCCTCAAACAATCCTTTTCCTTACAATTAAGCTACAAAAGTAAACCAAACTTACTCCTCAGTTCTTAACAGGCATTAAGAAAGTCTACATTGTTGTTGCCAACTCTCAGGCACCATTAACATCACTTTTATATAGCATATTTTTCTAACATGCCCCTTGAATAACATCTCAAACCAATGGAAGAGCTTTGCTGGCGAGCTGGAGCCGTGTCTTTGAAGGAGCTCTGTAGGATAAAGACTTCCAGTGTCCCAGCACGAGGGACAAACCCCATTTAGCTCTGCTGGGCTGACAGTGCTCTAATTTCATTGACTCCAGAGCTACTAATGAGCTGCTGTCACAGAGGGGAAAAATAAACACCTGCTAAACACAGAGAGACTCCTCTCTGCAGCTGTATTTCCTTACAGGGGATTATGGTATCGACCAGACTGATGGAGCCGTCCCCTTCTTGGGAAGAGCTGAGACAGGAGATATGGCCCCATAAAGGAGCCTGTGATTAGGGCTGATAAATCCTTCCTGATGGCCTGGAAGTTGGTTTGATGGGATCATCCAATTTCCAGGGAGTGATGTCTGCACTGCAAAAAAATCTGGGTGAGAGCTGGGGCCTGTGTTTGGAGCTCTGACCAAACACCATGGATCAGGGAACAGCCATGGGAATAAAAAAACATCTCTTAACTGCAGAGTAAAGTCAGGAAAAGAACATTTTTCTTAGTTTGCAGAGAGATCAGAAAGGAAAAAAAAAAATTATATATATATATATAAAATATATATACATATATATCTTATATATACATATGTATATACATTTGAGCCAAAGAAAACCAGTTTTTTCTGCTGACAGGAATAAACAACCTAAAATGTCTTAATTAAATAATGAAATATCCACTGTTCCTCTGATAATTAACCTTTTTAAACCCTAAATTAGTCCATATTTTAGCTAAAGAGTAAGGATTTTGACTGCAACTATTCACTGCATTTAACTTACAGCATTAAAATTATTAATCTCCATAATTAATCTATTTAGGGACCAATTTCCTGAAATGTGATGCAAAATTGCTGCTTTGGATTTCACCTTAGAGATGTTTAATCTTCACAGGGTTTTCTCCTGCATGAGCTGGATGCCCTGGAAAGGCCTGTGGAGCTGCCAGCCTTGTTCTGTGTTTTTGAATAAAAACCACTTCACTCCTGAGTCTTTCAGCTAAACATGCAAAGAGGGGAAGTTTTAGAGGAGAAAGTCATCACAAGTAACTGATTTATCTGGGTAGCAGCTTTCTCACAATGTTTTGACAGAAGCCTTCTCAGAAATGTCTATTTTTAGTCTCACATTCTGCAATCAATTTCTTTGTAAACAAAAGAAAAAACAAGAAACTGCACAGATACCTCAGAAAAAGGAGCATGAAAAGCCACAGGATGATTTCTCTGCCTGAGGGAAGCAGGAGCACTCTAAAGTTCAGAATGTGTTATAATGTTAATAATTAGACTATTAAATACCAGCAGTCTCAATGCAGAAAAATACAGGGGATTTATTTGTTGGGTTTTTTATTAGTAACTGCTTTATCAGCACAAATATTCAGGAGGTTTATCCCACACCTTCTGCTCTGTGGAGGATGGTCTTAACCTGAAGGATTCCTCCACACCAGGAAGACCAAGAGGATATAAAGGCCTCTAAAAACCAATTTCCAGAAATATGAGAAAAACTGAAAATTTTCTTCCTCCACCTCAGTTTCAGAGGTGCATACAGCTCATAACACATGCAGGAGGTTCTGGTAGGATGTTATTTGTACAGCAGCCCTGGGGCTCAGCCAGAACTCAAACACATCTCCAAGGACCTGCAATTTCCATTCTGTGTTTTTCTAAAAGCGCTCAGTTGAGACCGTAACTTCAAGATGAAAACCCCACTTTTTTTCCATCTTTGCTAATTTTATGCTGTAGTTTAGAGTACACAAGTAAGACAATTCTATGACTTCACTGACTGTTGCTACATTACTGTAAACATTAAACTGAAATTTGTATGAAACAGTATAAAGACATAAATAAATCTTAACCCTCTTTTTTCTTTTCCTGAGCTAGTTTATTCTCTATAAATATTTTCCCTCCTTTTAAAACTGGATTTTCATATTGGCAGGTTGAGACTTACAGCTTTGAGCAATTAGGAAATACAGATAAAAAGAGTTAATTTTTCTTTCTAAATTAAACTCTGAATTGTGTATTTTTGAGAAGATCTAACTGTGATTTCTATATTATCTTATTGTACAAGTTAGCTGCATTTTCTGCTATCAGGACATCAGCAAAGTCATTCTAAAACTGTCTATGGGTTGTACTCAATAATATTATGGGAGATGTCACCAATACTGGTGTACATACAGAAATATATAAAAAATAATTTGCTTATATTGCCCAGTATGTTGCTGATAAAAGCAGTTTGATTCATGCCTGTCCAAAATTTATTTACATTGTGGAGTTCTGCCTGATGAAATTTTTAAAAATAGCCTAAAATTTTAAAACATGCTCTGGGTAAATTTTAAAGGGTGATGCTGGACATACCAATAAACCCATCTTTGCTAAAGGACCTGTCAATCCAATTTTCCCCCTCCTAAACTAGGAAATACACAATAACCCACCTCAAGATCCACTGCTGTGCCAGTTTCATTTGAGACCAAAAGGAAAATAATCATTTTATGCTGAAGCAGTAATTGAGACAAACAAGTAAAAGGTTTGAAAGGCATCAGCCCACACAGGAGCAAGGATTCCTTTGTGTTTCCTCTGAGGGTGGAACAGGCTGAGTGGCTGCTCCAGGGACTGATATTCCTCAGGGGATGTTCAATCCCCTCAGATGTGTCCCCCAGGCAGGAGGAAGATGCTGATGTGCATCAGGAGTCACAAATTCGATGGCTCTGTCTGCTCCCCTCTGCCTGCCCCACCCTGCTGCCCCTCCCGCAGCCCGAACAGGTACGGCCCCTGATCAAAGCCAGAGAGCAGCAAGAGCCACTTTTTGGTGTAGTGGTGCCTGCAGAGGCTGCCTAGAACAGAGGCTGGACAGTGTTAAAGGAATAAAGCTGGGATTTATTAAAAGGCCTTCACAGGACACACCTTGGGCAGTCCCAGAGCCTGGATGTGGCTCCACCCACGATGGACAGCGTGCCACGAGTTTTCACACTGTTATAAGTGTTGGTCCATTTCCATGTTGGGGTTAATTGTCCAATCCCAGCTCCAGGTTGTGCAGTCCCATCATCCCAGGTTGCTCCCCTCAATTCTCTGTTTGCTCTTTTTGGGCCTGAGGCTGCAGTGGTGTCCCTGGTTCTGGGGCTGGACAAGGATTGTTCTGTGTGACTGAGCTGGGAGGAGAGCTTGCCAACACTTTGTATGAAATTCAGAGTCACACACCAATGCAGTACAGAGCCTGGAAAATATGACAGCTAAAACTTAGGGCATCAGTAGAGGAAGCAATTTCCACCACGGAGTATCCGTGAGGTTTTGCTCATAAACAAGAAACAGGAATTGCACTTCTGAGAGTGACACGGAGTCCACGCTCGCTGGGCACACCAGCCCAGGTTTGGATCTTGCCTGGAGCTCTGTTTAGCCAAGTATAAACAAATAATGTTGCCTTTGAATGATGTGACAGACGGCAGGAGGGCTCCAGGTGGAATGAAACTGCTGCCACAGTTTGTTCACCCCAGAAAAATCCATGTATTAGTAGGAAAAATAGCTTCTCTTTTGTAAGTGTCTGCCATCATCGTTATAACAGTCATGATACACGAGCAGCACTCTTGATTCTAGGGACAGAGAGAACATATTAATGAGGGGGAAAAAGTAATCAAGGCTATTCTTAGAATAAACTGTAATTAGTCATGTTTGTGAAATTTGTGTGCTGTTCCTTACTGTCTGGAAACAAGATAGGTGGGTAAAATATCCAACTGGCATAAAATTTGTTCATAGAAAATGCTGTACTGACTTCATTTTCACTTGCAGACCACTAGGTTTAGACATTTTTAAAAAAATTATGTTTAAAAAATCTGCCTGTTTGCTTCCCTTGAAGTAGATTCCATCTCTCCAAGAGAAGAGATTAAAAGTAATTTAGGGTTTGATTTGTACTGGCTAAAAGGTATCCTTACAGGGTAATATTTCAAAGTCAGCATCTGCATCCTCGGATTTCTCACATCCAGAATTTTCATGTCCAGAACTGTCTCCAGGATAAGGGTTGCTGTTGCTGCTCCCCATTGAGGTCAAATGCTGCTCAAGATCAAAGCACCACTCAAAATGTTTTCACCCAGGCGCTGTGCTGGAGCACACAGCAGTGCCTGCTGAAGTTGACCAGACCCCAAATCTTCAGCAAACGCTCACAGTGATGCTCACCCACCATCCTTTCTCTCTTTCACAAGAAGGTTCCTTTTCATTTTATAGGATGCCCCCCTAAAATAGGACCAAAACTCAGAAAACCAGCTCCTGCTCTTACACAAGAGGAAATTGCTGAGACTTTTACTTCTGGCTCATTGTAATAAAACCTTGAGTGATGTGATTCACGTTTCTTCCCACGGCGAGGTGAGATGATCTTTGTTTCTAGTGGCACCATCAAAGCAAGAGCAGGCTTTTATCAATTTAATGAAGGCTGAGCAGATGCTGCAGTCTTATCACAAGTGGCATTAACAGAAACTGGGATGTAGCAAATACAATACCGGTGCTTGAGATCACTTTGTCCTCTCCGCCACTCATCCAGAAGCAGAACTGGGCTTGGCAGCTGAGCCCCATTGTCCTAATGCAAAACCATCAGCAAACATTTGCCTTGCTTTCCTTTTAAGCTACATCTGCTGCAATTCTATATTTGAGAGGCGCCCCTGATCAGCATCAACGACTTTTAATCTTCAGGATAACTTCTCTCTGATCTCATACCTCTGTAGCTGTCATTATTGTCACAGATCACAAGACTTGATGAACCCTGTGTTGGATGAAATGCAGGAACCTCCTGCAAAGAGAGACCCTTCTTTTCCTACTTTCAGTGTGAACATTCAGTGCTGCTCTGAACTGGGCTTTTAGCTCTGCTTTGAGAGCAGCTGTGGGTGCTTCCGAGCACAGCTTGTCCAAGATTTGCATGAAGGCTGCTGATCTGAGCTGTGAACCAGCACTGGTGGCTTCCCTGTAGGGAACGTGCTGGGAAGTGCCTTATTTTTAACATTTGCTGAAAGACAGGATCACAGAATAACCATGGAATGGCCTGGTTTGAAAGAGACCTTAAAGATCTTCTCATTCCAGTTCCCTGCCAGGACCTTCCAAGCCCTGTCCAGCCTGGCCTTGGACACTGCCAGGGATCCAGGGGCAGCCTCAGCTGCTCTGTGCCAGGGCCTGCCCACCCTCACAGGGAAGAATTTCTTCCCAATATCTCATCTAAACCTGCTGTCTTTCAATTGAAAACCATTCCCCCTTCTCCTGTCACTACACACCCTTGTGAGAGAGGGGCACAGTCCCCCCTCCCTGCTGCCCACAGGTTTTTTTAACACAGCCCAGGCCACGGGTGGATTTTGGGCTGTGAGTGCACGTGGCCAGGACGTGGCCAGCCTCTCCCCCAAGTCCCTCTCCGCAGGGCTGCTCTTGAAATATTCTAAATACTAAAATTACAGGAAGATCACTGCACCTCTTGAACCCGCTAAAGGCTGAAAAATGAATTATAACATTTCCTAGCCATTCCTGAGCCCCTACAAAGCTTGCTGCCGAGGCAATGTAAACAGAACACAGAGTACACTGCAAAACCAGCTCTGCTCCATTTCAAATTCCTGCAAAATTTGCTGCCATCCTGGCACTGTGGCAGTGCTCCCTCCCTGCAGCAGCTGAGTGTGCAGCCCGTGCCATTCCCAGCCCGCAGCAGCAGCAGGGACTGCTGCAGGAGGAGCAGAACTCATTACTTGCAGCCCTGAAATCAAGGTTTTCTGTGCTTAGCTGTTTGTAAAGGGCTCCGTGCATATTTGCCATAATGCTTCTGAAGTCACTGAAACTAACAGGGTGAAAAATCCCTTTGTTGGGTTCGCCTATGCAGTGTTGGAAAGTTCAGAAGAAAATTGAATATGCAGATATTTTTACTGGTAAAAGGAAAAGATATACTCATAAGACACAGAAAATCAAACTATTTCCTAATTTATGTATAAGAGTTTCTGTATTTTTATAACTAATAGGAGGGAGTTTTACAGACTGAGGCAGAAGCACAAGAATTTTTAAAAGGTGTGTGGTAGTGATAAGCTGAATTCAGCCATAGAAAATAGATGTCTCCTTCTCCTGTAATCCATAACATTAAATGTGATTGTGGGAACCTTTAGTATTAATTCATTAAAATAAAACAGAATTATTGTAATTAAAAAACCCTCTATTGAGATTGCCAGCTTTAGACAGAGATATTGAGAACTCTTCTGACTTTCACTGTTCTGTAAGGCTATGATCTTTTTTTTTTTATTTCTCTAAATTTACCAAGGCATAATTTTAATGGTTTCTTTTTCTCTTCTGTTGAACATAGCATAGTAATGTGCTAAATATTTATATTTTATGGAAAATGAATGTTCAACAAACAAGAAGCACAAAAAGAGGAACTTCTTTAGGTGTCTATCTGGCACGTGTTCATCTGAAAATGAACTGTCCTCTGGCCCAGCTCACAGCTGCAGGCTGCAAAGAAAGTATCAAATTCAGCTTTTCAAACAGATCTACAGGAACCCAGAATGCAAAGTCAAAACCAGCACCATCTAAAATAGAATGCACTCACTGGCTGAACCCTCCTGGGTGCTGCAGGGATGGAATCTCAGTGCTGCAGGTTGAATTTCAGATCTCCACGGGTGCTGCCCTGACTGAGCCAATGAACCCCAGGGAAAATGCCAATTTGCTCCCAGAGGTGGCTTTGCAAACTGGGCCAGCTTGAGATGAGCCAGGAGTGGTCAAACAAATGGTAAAATCTCCAGGACTCAGCTTCTCAGAGCTGTAGGAACCAGCTGAGCACAGAATTTCTTCTCTAACCCCAAGCTGCATCCAGAGGAGTTGATCTGAATGAACATTCAGAATTATGGTCTCTGCTGTGGGTGCAGAGGCACTCATCCCATTCACACAGAACCTCAAAAAAATACCCTAAAATATCTCCCTGTAATGCTCAGTGCTAATTTAAATCTGAATTTAGGATAATAAAATTAAAACAATAGCAGAAGGTGATTAACCAACCAAAGGAGATCCCTACTTTTGCATCATAATCTTATTAACTCTGCCTAAAAATATTATGACCCATTACCAGAGAGAATTAATACTAACATGTCTAGCACAGCAAATGAACTCCCCTTTTTTAACATTTCTCCTCTCCTGTGGAGAAATGCTGGCATTAACTCACCACAATTTACAATAACTCCTGGCTTTAAATCAAAACTTGACCATAAAATCATTTGAACACCCTGTACATAGACCCCCTACAATTACACCAACATTTCTCTAGGCATAGAGACAATAATTTCATCTTGGGCAGAGGAGGTGACTGGCTGTGTTGGTTTGGGAATATTAAATAAACATTCAGCAAAAGGAAGATCTTACTCCTACCTTACATATGGCTATTCACCAAACACACAAAAAGAATTTCAGGGAATAGTTTTGTATGTTTAACTTTCTGAAAAGTTATTTTTCCTTTTTCAACACGATTCTCTTGTGAAATTTTGGATGATCAGTTAAAGCCTAAATGCTTTAGTGAGGAAAACCTCGAGCTACCCCTGGGCTTGAGCTGACCTGGGGCTCAGAGAAACTCAAATATTCACTCTGGGACCCAGACTCTGAGCAGGCAGCAGCTCCCAGCAAGAGCAGTATCAAACCTCTCTATCTAATCACCCACTATTACACTGCTGCATTCTACTCCCTTCAAAACTTAGACATCCTAAAGGAAAAATCTCAAGGCTCCCATATGCTGCCTGCCCTCCCTCAACATAATTCTGGGTTGTGTTTGTTGTTTGTTTGTTTGGGGTTTTTTTTTGTAAATTGAAAACCACAGGAAATAAAGGAACTTCACATGCAAAAAATAAATTCAGATACCATGAAAAGTCCAACTAAATAAAAAAAGTCTAGAAAACTCAGAGCTGCTACTGCATCCATCCTCAGAGTCCCCTGTTGTGGCAGAGCTCTGAAGGAGTCTCCAAACAGCGTGTGATTTTATAGACCATATGATCTGCAATATTTACCATGCATAATGGAAATAGATAAGGCAAAGCAAACAGCTTGAATTTTGTATTTCCTTGCTTTTTATTTAGTCTAGGTTGTTAGCACCATGTGAATGTATATTTGGGAGTCTCTGTGTTTGTGTGTGTGTGTGCATATGTGTGAATATATAGGTATAAACAAACACACAGAGTCATTTCACTGGATTTCCCACACATCAGAAAGAATACTTTCTGAGCCACCAGCCTTGAGTTCCTAAAATTTCTTGGAAAAAAGGAAAAGTATTGTTTTTTTTGGTCAGAATTGGAAAAAAAACTACATTATGCTTGTTTTTTCAGCTTCTGTGTCCTCTTGCTGTCCCTGCTCTCTGCTGCTTCTTTGTGGAGCTTTTGAGTTTTAATAACAACAAATGTCAACACCTACAACAAGAATATTTGACCATTGTTTTATAATTTGAGAATGCACTGCTACAAAGTGTTAAGCGTGTGAGACTAAATGGGAAATGCATTGGCTAACTGCACTCCTTTTTATTTGGCAGTACATACAGGAGCAGGGAACAGAAGCTCTCAGGAATTTTCAAGCAGAAGAAATGTTCGTATTGCATTGAAAATGTAAAGGCACACATTGGAAAGCAATTCCTCTACCAGTAAAATAGGTGCACAAATAGGTCTACAAACAAAAATAGGTGCACAGGTCCTAGGTCACATTGCCAACATCTGGCTTGCTTGGTTGAACTTATATTTGAAACTCATGATGGGGTGGTGGAGGCAGGGAATAAATATGTGAGAAATTCAATAAATCAAGACTTACCTGCTCTCCCTGTGTTGAGATAATATAATCACCATAGGGTCACTTAATTTTCTTTCATTATTTAAATTTTATCTCTGGAAGTTTTTGCCCTCAAGCTTTCTCCTTCCCTCACTGCTCACTAGTATTTATTCCATATACACCACCCAGTCTGCTTGAAACCTGCTCCCACCAATTTTTACAGTTCCACATTTATCTACAGTTTTCTGCCAAAACACTTGCATGAAGATCTTATTGCCATCAATAAGCTTGGGCTTTTTCTAGTTAGATCTTTTCTTTCTTTATTTCAGTTTGATTTTTTATTTATTTATTTATTTATTTATATTTGGAATTCTTTTTCCTTTCTCTAATGTTTAGGAAGGGTTAGTCACGAGTTTATTATAACATATGTAAATTTGCTTATTTTTAGCAAATGTCCTTTAACACTCTGGGTTCATTGTCAGAGCCTGTAGTGCTAATAAAATTATTATCTACAGTGAAGAAATTGCTTTCCATACACAGAAATTCAATGAGGTGGAAATTTCCAGGAACTGAACTGATTCTCAGCAGTGCTTTGGTGGGCTCTCATGACATCTGCCCGTGTGCAGGCTGCAAACACTCACTGCTGGGAGAGATGTCACTCGATGTACTCTGCCTTTGTGTTCCACACACACGGGCTCCTCCCCTAATAAATTAACTTGGCTAGCTGAATGCCAAGGAATCTCTCTGTTCACTGATCAGATCTTCTTTCTTCAGGCAAATTAGGTTCAGGAACTCTTCAGGGTCATGGTCAGGCTTTTTTATTGGTGTTATCTCCCTGGAGGAATGAAGCACTGAGTCCATGCATCCTCTACATCCCAGCTGTGAGCAGGATCCCTTCACAGGGACTAGCAGATCCTGCTGCCCCTATCAGCCTGACAGGAGGAATTTATTTAGCATTTTTTGGTATTATCCCCCACCATGAGGTGCATGGAAAAACCCCCACATTGCCCTTACTCTGCTTAGACCCTCGTGCCCTTTCCTGCCCAGATATGATCCCTGCCCCACAAATGCTTCAGCAGGGGGTTCATGAGCATTTGGGGATGTAAATTGTGATACCTGGAGCTGTTTTCTTTCACTCTGTTCTTTCCTCTCAGTCCAAACAAGTGTTCTTCCCCAGGAAGAACAGGGGGACTGACCAGCTTTGGTATGCAAACATTAAAAATAAAAATATTCATCTCGTGTGTGTTCAGCCATACACAACATGCACACACAAAAATGCAAAGGCTGTAGAACAGGCACTAAGTAGCCTTTTGAGAACTGCTTTTATTACCAAATCAGTGGGAATTAGGAATGACAAAACTGAGTTTTTCAGGAAAGCCGAGACATCAAGAAAATACACAGAATTTTGTTTTTACCCTTGCTGGGTGGGTGATTCATAACCTGCACATAAGTGCATTTTAATTTCATTTTTGTGTATCACAGAGAGAAGCAAAGCTGTCCCCTGCCTTGTTTCTCTGTGCCTCCTTCATCAGGGTTCCATACATTTAGCCTGTCCCTGCTTTATTCCTGACTGCTCCTTCTCATCTCTTCTCCAGACTCCATCTCCTGACACTCACGATTAAGGAACTCTCCATTCAAAGCAAAAGTAAGTGACTTTATCATTTGATTGTAGATCCTAAGGAGCAAAGCCTCTAAAAGATTAAATATTTAATCCTCTGATCTGCCGTGCTGGCAAATGCCCTATCTATTTTATAAAGCAGGTTGACAAAAGAATTATGGGGCCTGGGATTTGTGTAATGAGGCAGCATTAAACCTTGCTCTCCTCTGTGCCAAAAAAAAGCAGAATCACGTTTTTCTGACACACAATATTAATGCAAACTCACCACTAATGGCACTTGGGACTCAACCAAACACAGATGTCATTGCAAACAATATCATGTGATGATTTAACAAGGCAGGTGAAGCCCAATCACTGAACATATTCAGAATCAAGCACAAACGAGTTCTTAAGAAGTGAGCAAGTCCATGAGACAGGAAGAGCAGATCGAGGTCTCCCAGGCTGGGGAGAGGAAATCTGCCCACAGGAGCCTGGAGAAGGTTGAACCTGGTATGGAGAGAGAGGGCAGAGGGGAATCAGGAAACTGCAACCCAACCTACAGAACCCATCTGGGGAAGTTACCAGAGCAATCTGTCAAGCACTTTGAACACACCTTGGCAAGGTTTTAACAAGGAAAAAGAAAATAACATCTATTCACAGCTTTGGGTTTATCTGTAGATAAATGGGTTTTTATATTCTCAGATAAACTCTCAGTGTCACCAAACTGAGGCCACCTCAAGAAGGACACGCAGAGCATTGGAAAAGTTTCAGCTATAGCCACCATGAAAATGTGGAAAGAATTCTAGGCTCTTTGATCAAGAACTCAAAAGCATAAAAACAATCTTCCAGTATTTAAAATGCCACCAGTAACAGGTCTGTGACTGATTGTACCATATTAACCATATTATCAACCTTATTAAACTACACATACCAGCTTTATTTGCACCAGGGTTATGTGTTGGGGAAACCTTGGTGATTCTGAGGGTTGGGAAGCCTTGGAATAAGTTACATAGAAGAAAACCAACCAACCAAAACTACATCATTTAACTGATTATTTTGCAAACCAGCATATTTTGACATCTTTCAGAAATTATTTAGATAAATAGATCCTCCTACCCTCTGTCTCTGACAGACTAGTTACATTTTTAATGGCAATTCCAACTTAAAATTTCTGTGGATTCTCCAGTAACTCTCTCAAAACAACGTCCTTGGGCAAGGATGTGACAAGCAGTTAACACAGGCTCAAACCAGTGCTCCACACAGTTAAAAATTCCAGAGAATTCTAAGGGGAAACCCCTGCCTCTCAAGCAGATTAAGGAATCTCTGGAAGGGATTATCACTCCTCATTTTAACATTAAAAATGCTACATTACACACTGGCACAGTTGCAGCAGCCAAGTAATCCTTTGCCTTCCTGAGGTACTCACAGGAAAATCTTCATTCTTTGTTAAAAAGAACCAATACCAAAATGGGATCAAAACTGAAATTAGCACCTCTAGTTTAAAAAAGAAGCCATCTCATCAAAATTCACTAAGGAATAGAATTTCCTGACTTTAAAAACTGGAATAGAGTTGTTTAAAAACACTGAGTAATATATTTAGAACTGATGGTCCAGGTGGAAACATCAACTTAATTTCATTGCAATTTTCAGCCAAAGATGGAAAGGCTAATGGTCAAATCTGCCTCTCTCTCTAAAAACCAAACCAAAACAAACAAACAATTGCTTTTAGTCAGAGAGGGAATCGATTGCAAACCAGCCCCAAGAACTAAAGCCTGCTTGGTTTGCTGTACAATGTGGTTAAAGAGCTGTCACTAACCAATTTATGCTTCCAGTCTGCTCTATATGGCAGAAGTGACCAACAAAATAAGCAGAAGTGACCAATGAAATAAGCAGGAAATTTATTTGAATTTGCACCTTTTCCCTGTGTCTGCAGCACCCAGGCCAGGCACAATCATTCCTTTGAAACCTTTTCTCCCCTCTCGTATCCACCAGTGTCAGACTGAGCAGCAATTCTCTATTCAGACTGGGGAACCTTCCATGGTGCCTCAAAAATTCTTCCTCAGGGTGTAACAGAAGGGAAATCCCAAGAATAACACAGAGAGCAGAAAAGGAGAAATGTTTAATATTAAATGCAATATTTAATATTGGGGTATAATAATAAATATTATATTAATATTTAATATAGAGAGGTGCTCTGCATGAACCTGTCCACTGATGATGGTCTGACATCAAAGAATATCTCTCTTCCTACTGACATTTAAATCTAAAAGTCCATTCACACCTGGACTCACCACATCCTTAATAAACACAACATTTATATTTACCAATTGCACTTGCAGCATATCCCATTATACAATCTCACAAGTCTTGCAGTACACTGCAAAGGGTCAAAAAATATTCACCTTGCTCAGTTAGAACTTAATATTTCAAATTTTGGAGGGTGATTTCTGCTCTCATAAACATATTTTTATGTAATAATATCATCATTGTAACAGTCTATATCCTTCCCAATACTTCAAAATACTCTACTGTTGTCAGAAATTTAGTCAAATCAGGATATATCTGTACTGTGATGCAAAAGGTGTTGAAAGGCCTCAGTAATATATGGTGGAGTTAATTTATTTCAATTAATTTTGATGTGTTTTTGAGGTCCATTAACAATTACTGCACATCCTTGTGTGCACACTCCAGTCTCATTTCAAACTGGGATGAGCAAAGTGCTTGTCCCCTCCAGTGCTAAAAAACAAGCAATGAAAAACCCAGAGAGAAGCTGACAGAGATTTCTTCCTGGACTGAAAATATGAACATTGCTCCAGCTCCCATGGAACGTCATTCCCCTGGTCCCCACGGAATTCTACCAGAGATGGGTGCAAAGCATCACCGTTGCTTTCAAATTCAGATAATCCTGCTAAACTGGAGGCACTTGGGCTGCAAAATAAAATAAAAACTCCATCACAGGACCAAGAGGAAGGCGTTCAGATGCGTGCAGAAGGAAGCTGGGATGGTTTGCTGCAGGAGAGGGGAGCTGGCAGCGAGAGCTGTGCCCGGCTCCGCCGGCCGAGCGGAGCGCCGCGCGAGGTCTCGCCCCCAGACCTTGCCTTCACTCAGAGCTGCTCTCTCCCACGCAGCCAGAAGCTGAGGTGGCTCTTTGGGGACACCTCGGTGGCCTCCTGACCCTTCAGCCTGCTGCTCTGATGTGGCCACAGCCGCAGCACTGGCTGCCTCCTCTGGGGCCACAGGGGCTCCATCCACGTCCCGCTCTGATCACACACGTGCTGCTGGCCAGAGCTCCTTCAGACAGACACACTGCCACAAAAAACCACCTCCACTTATTTCCCTCACACGTTTTCTCCCTTAGCCCCCATCAGTCCAAACCCATCTCCCAGTGGTTGCTCCCCCCACAGCTCACTGGGATGTGCAGCAACAAATTTGGGTGGGTAACAGCAGAGAGCAGCCTGGAGCTGTCCTTAATCCAGACATGTTCATGGCAGCAGGAATTCCGTGATAACGTCAGATTCTCCTGGTCATACCCCTAAGATTAGGGACAGCTTTTGTTAGAATATTCTGGCAAGCCTTGTCCATGAGCAGAGCCCTGGTCAACGTCACCCCAAACTGGCTCAGTTTGTCTTTGTGCCCTTCAGCTCAGTCCAGCTGTTCCTGAAATCCAAGGGCATTTCCAGACCTTTACAGGGTGCAGGTGCATCCACGAGGAGCACAGAGGCAGCACGTGGAGTGGCAAAGGCAGATTAGGGAAGACTACAGGACATGATGGAAATAAATTCAAATCCATAGGAAAAAACAGATAAGAGAGCTTCACACAGGCTTTTGTTTCACAAGTAATCACCTAATTTGCTTTCTGAGATCTATTTTACATATGCAGTTACGGTGTTTTCCTCAATGAAAGGCTCCCAATAAGTCATGAAAAGTTCAGTATTTTACGACTTTTATTGGGCTTTAATTTAACCAAATGCTTCTCTGCACCCTCCTAATGGCTCAGGGGAAATGAGGGGATCTGTTATAACCTATAACACGCCTAATTCTTCTCTTTCCAATCCATCACCTTTAATTTTGCAATAAAAGTAATCAGAGGTGTATTTTTTTAAGGGCTGCATTGTTCTCCGATGCCTGCAAGCAGGGATAACCTTGGGGAAATCTCTGAGCACGCTCTGGATGTGCTTTGCAAGAGTGGCTCTGTGAAGTGGCTTCTTTGTCAGGCCCAGCACAAAATGCTCTGGCCTGGTATTCTTAGCCTGGCTTCTTCCTTGTGAATACAGATGACTGGGTCATGAAATTTAATTTAAATGATATGGCTTTCTAAACTTGATGGTAATCCATAAAGAAACAAACATTTCATCTGCAGCTGAGGATTTATCAAGCAAATGCTGTTCCAACTGTATATGAACTAATAAAACTCTGAGCTGCTCTCTTTAATTTATTTCATTTTGCTTGTGAAATCCATTTTGCATTACACAGGTTACATAAGTGAGTGCTAATGAAAAAAAGCCATTTCACAATCAAAACTAAGCCAGGGACTTTTTTAAAAGCTTCACGTGTGCAATGCTGCAAAACTCAAATAGGTCAACAAAGTGTTACCATCATGTTTTGCTGTGATTTTAACAAATTGCTTTAAACAATCACAGAAAACACCTGAATGCTGCAAAATACACAAATTGAGGAAAACATCTGCTTGGAACCTCAGCTTGCAACTGTGATCACATCAGTGTGAAAATCTATCACCGTTTCAAGGGGAAACTGAATTTGATTGAAAACACTCATATTCTTGACTGAAAGCTTAGTTAAGTTTTTCCAGGTAGTATATGAAAAAGAGAAATATTTTCCAAAAAGAAAGCAGAATACATTGGTGTGATTTGCATGTTTCATTACCAAGCTGCCTCGTAAACCTAAAAGAGAACACCAGAACTCTGTTACAGAGCTATTCTCTGGGTTTCAAAACTAATTATTTTTTTTTTTGCTTTGGATGTGCACGAATATTAACTGAAGCCAGCTGAAAATTGGAAACCATCATAGAGGTTTGGGGAAAAGTGACCTGACAGAGTGTATGGCTGATCTGGAAAAATCAAAGACTGAATACAATTAAGAATATTCCTGGGTTGAAACCTACACTGTTTTCTGACTACAAATACACTACTTGAATAAGCATTTTTATTTGTTTTTATAAATATTGTTGCCTTTCTAACTAAGCTATAAAGTAACCACGTTACTTTCAATAGATGTTGTTATATATTCTCAAACCTTAAAAAAAAATGTGAATTTTTCATTTGGATTATTGTTGAGACATAGCACCTTTTTGGTGCTATCTTGTTTAGCATTTGTTTTATTGCTAAGAATTACGCAGCTAATTAAATAACCTTTGTCTTAGCCTTTAATTTTCTTCCTCATGGAAAAATCAAAATAAATTCTCCTTGCCAGTATCCGAGCCACAATAACAGCAAATTAAAATGGGAGTATTTCACTTGACAAATTTGATCCATCCATCTGTTCTAAACTTTTCTGTCAAAACCCCCCAAAATATTACCTGCTGTTTTCCTAATAACTAAGCACAGAGCAAAACCTGTGATGTGGAAATGAGCAGAAAATGACATTTGCCTGCTGGTCTAATGTGTATTAGGGTTTGACACTTGTCTATCTTCCTTGTCAGCTCAGAAGTTATCTGGATTTGTTCAAAGATATTGCCACACTCCCAAACAGACAACATGTTTCTCTCTTTATCACGTCTGACACACAGTGCTAGGCAAGAATAGGAAGAAAAATACTGCTGCTGTTTTCAAATCTACTTAAATATCACTTCTTGCATTTCTGCCCAAAAGGGATGACAAGGTGAATTAATTTACTGGGGTTTGGAAGCACCAAGTGTGCCCTGATACTTGACTCAGGTATCATAGATATTATTTTATAGGGAATTTTAGAGTGGTACAAGTTTGCCACGCGTGTCACCAAATGGATGTCGGAGTGCAGCAATTTTTCTAATGTCAGGCCTTGTTTTCCACACCAATGTTTACGATGGTGAATTTCTGGTGAACTTCTACTGGTGGATTTGTAAGGAGAAGGGGATCCCAGCTGCTGCTCCTCAGATTTCCAACCCAGCCAAGGTGCCTCCAGAAGGGATCATCCCAAACCCCTCAGACACTGCTGAAACACTGCAGAGGGAACAGATTTGCCACACTGACAGCAAAAAATAAAGCTTGGGCTATAAATCCCACATCCATGGGATGTGCCACCCTTCCCTCCCACTGGAGTTCTGCTTTTCACAGGGCTTTGTCCTATTAACTCCCTGAAACATGGGACTGAAAAATGAAATTTATTGGGTGAGACACGGGAATCACCTGCCAAGGGAATTGTGCTTCTCTCTGCCATTTACACCTTCACAGTTTCCTCTGCGTGCCCTCCTCCACTTCTGCTTGGCTTCCTGATTTCAGCCCATGGATGCTGGGAGCTGGGCTCCCTAGCACGCAATTTCTGGTTTGTAGAACTCATAAGAGAATAAACTCCAGAATTCTCTGTTCAAAAATGAGTATTTTTCCGAGGCCACATTTAGTTTGGTACCTTCTTGCCTTTTAGACAACAAAAAAAGCCCGATTAGAAGAAAAGGTCAAGTTCCAATCTTCACACAAGTCTTGGCAACTGAGTGAAATAATCATAAATCCACAAGAAAACAAAGAAAGAAAACACTGAAACCATCTGCTCCTGGGGGAGGGAGAGGAAGGAAATTCTATTTTGAACAATGTATGTAAGACCTGCACCATTCAATAAGATAACATGTAATTCCTGGATCCCTGGAGCTCCTTGGAAAGGCTTTATTGAGAAACCTTTCTCTATTGCTTAAAATGTCACAATATTTATATATATAAAAGTGGTGTTCTTTTCCATTGTCCTTAAGCTCAAAAAGCACAAAAACTTTCAATGTTTACAAAAATCCTAAGGAACCCAGCCTGCCATAATTCAGTAGAAGTGTTTTTCTGGCAAAATAAAACTCTTTTGAGTGTGTTGGCAACATAAAGCACAACGTAGAGGAATGCCAATTACACCAGTACAGTGGCCATTATTATAGGCAGCTTCAGCCTGCTTTGATAGGGAAGGTTCCTGATTTGATATTATTAAAATAACATTATCCCTGCCTGGGTGTATTTCACACTTCACACTCATTTACCGGAGAATCTGAGCACCTTATAAAGTCATTTATAATTTAACTTCTCTGTGAGACACAAAAACTCTCTTAACCCCATTCCCACTGAGAGAACTGAGGGACATGGAGAATAATTCACTTTCCAATTTCACACCCAAAATTGTTTCCCAGAGAAGGTGCAGAAGAGGCAAGCACAAGCCTCAGCTTGGTTCCACCCTCACTGACCACCCTTTCTCCCAGACCTGCCACTGAGATTATGAAAATTTGAAATACACTTCAAAATGCACTGTTGGCTTTTCAGAATTCTTATGCAAGACTGGCAAGAAAGAATATGAATTAGGACTGTTCCTTTCTCCTATTTCTTATTCCTTTGGATATTTTTATTTGAACTAATTTCACAGTATAGCAATATTTTGAGGACCATAATAAAGTGTTTGAACAGCTCTCACGTGTTCATTGATGTTTGTGAGATGCAATTATGCCTCAGTATTTTAGCAAACAGACATTGCAATAAGAGGTTTAATAACAGGGCCTTGTTTCCTCTTTATGCCTTAAATGTGTCTTCTCAGCTCCCCAGTTTTAGCTGAGCTCCAGATTGATATCTAAAGTAATCTTCATACAGAAAAAGCATTGGGTTTTGACTCCAGTTATAATTTAGACAGGGATGGGGGAAATAAATATACGCATGAAAAGGCATTAATAGCAAATATTCACTGAGGAGATTTGAAGAAAACAGAATTAGTGTGGAACAAATACTTGTGGAACAGAAGCATAGGCTCTTAGGGCTTTGCAAACCCAGAATCCCACAAACAATTTTCTCATTGCCGTGGAACAATAGGGACAAACCTTTGGGATGTAATCCTTTCCCTCTGCCCTCTCTGATAACTTATTCAGCATGATGGGGTGATCTGTCTTCTCCTTTCCTGAGTAATATTCATACCACAGTCACATTCTGTTCTGCAGGATGATCTGTGAGCATTGCTTGTCAAATGGGCATTTATTATTCACCAGCAGTGCTGGCAGAATGGGCACCCCACCTCTCCTCATTCTCAATTAGTCTTTACCTGCAAAGCTTTGACAGAAACAGGCCTTATCCTATGGAAAAAAGTTGTATTTAATCTACAGACTTACAGCATTTGACAAATTCCCCCCTCAAAATTCTGTTCAAAATAGACTTAGAACCATTTTTTGTGCAGAATTTTTAGCTTTTCACTGAACTGAAAGTCAGGCAGTTGTCCTGCTTCACTGTCTGCCAGTGGATGTTAAGGACAAGAGACACGTTAGGATCATCTGGTGTCACCTGCTGCAGAACAGGGGTAAAAAATATTACCCCTTTGTTCCTTGTAAACTCAATATATCTCCTTTGACTAAAACATATCAAACAGCTAATGATAAAACGCTCCAGAATAAAACCAAATACTTCAGTAGATATGGCTGAAAATATATAAGAAGCCAACATAACTCTCCTCCTACAGTCTTATTAAAGTTGTCTGTTATAGACAAGTGAAATGAGGGGATATAATTCCAGGAGTATAAATAGTCCTTCTGCTCTTACATCAATATTTTATGCTATTCATGGAGAATCAGTAAGGTATTATTAATTGCTTCTAGCAACACAGGTAAATTAAAGGCTGAGCTATTAACAACATTAAAACTTAAATATTAATTCCGAGAAGCCACAGAATGTACTAATGTCAGAGCCGAAAGTGGAAATGTTAAAAAAAGAAAGGAGGCGTTGGCTTGTTTAGAAGCAAGGGCTGCGCTGTGGTTTCAGGCACAGCCTTGAACAAAGGACGCCGCGTAAACTCAGCAGCCCCGGAACAGCTCTGGGAGACAGCGAGCCCCAGGCAAGTTCCACACCAAAAACTCCTGAGGCAGAGCTGTGTGATGAAGGGCGGTGAAGGGCGATGAAGGGTGGTTAGTGCCCTGGGTACCTGCGCTCTTCGGGCGGACGGGCACAGAGCAAGCCCCGCGCTGCTGCTGCTGCTGCCAGGGCAGGGCGGAGCTGTGCCCCGCGGGGAGGGACAGGGACAGAGCTGTGCCCGCGGGGAGGGACAGGACAGAGCTGTGCCCCGCGGGGAGGGACAGGGCAGGGCTGTGCCCCGCGGGGAGGGACAGGGCAGGGCTGTGCCCCGCGGGGAGGGACAGGGACAGAGCTGTGCCCCGCGGGGAGGGACAGAGCAGGGCTGTGCCCCGCGGGGAGGGACGGAGCAGAGCAGCGCCCGGAGAGCCGCGTCTGCCGGAGCCGCTGCGGGTCCCGCCTGCCGGCCCGGGGCGCGCTGCGCCGGCCGCTCTGCAATGCTCACCTGCCTCCACACACGGCCAGACAAGTGGCACCGAAGGGATGGGCTGGTTTGTATCCTTTCATAGCACCAGCAAAAACAGAGAATCACAGACTGGTTTGGGTTGGAGGGACCTTAAAGCCCACCCAGTGCCACCCCGTGCCATGGCAGGGGCACCTTCCACTGCCCCAGGCTGCTCCAAGCCCTGTCCAGCCTGGCCTGGGACACTTCAGGGATCCAGGGGCAGCCACAGCTGCTCTGGGCACCCTGTGCCAGGGCCTCCCCTGCCAGCTCAGACTCCTGGGACTACTTTTCCCCCAGGCTTGTCCATATTTGTGGGTGAGCTGGAGGGTGCACCCTCGTATTTGGGAATGCCACGCCTGGGTGTGAACGTCCATCTCCTGGTAGCTACAGATTGTCCAGCTCTGTCTGCAGCACAACGTGCTTGGAAGCTGAGAGCCAGTTAATGTCACACAACATTTCAGAGCCTGCTTGGAAATGGACTTATAAACCCTGCAGGAAATGAAGCAGAACCAAAGTGATTCTCTTTGCTTTTCCAGTGCCACACTATGGCAGACACAGCACGACAGCTCAGCAGTTCTGTTTGCAACAGATTTAAGTAATAATGAAAAACTGAAACAATTGGCAGATAAGAATTATTCAGTAGTTGGGTAGCTCTGTGACTCTCCTATAGTGTCTGCCACAGCTACACCACATGTGTTAAAAACAACCTTAGGTAGAATTAATTGCCTTTAAGTTTATTAATTGCCTCTATACTTGAGACAGTTGAATAGCAGATGACATAGCAATATATTCATGATATGGCTAAAACTTGTGTTTTAACAGAACAGAGGCCAATGTGCACATTTTATTTTATTATACTATATCATTTTACATCTAATTAATGTTTGGGATAAAACCATTTGCATCTTCAAGGAGCGCCAGCCTCACTTCCTACCTAGGCCAGATTTTGCCATCTCTCCTTAAGATAAATAAGTTTACTCTGAAAATGAGCTTTTCCCTATAGAAACCCTGAACCACAAGCGATATTTAATATGATTATGGAACATTTGGCCATCTTTATGAAACAAACAAACAAAAAGCAGATGTGTGTTGGGAAAGAAGGGTTGAAGTGTTACCTGATCCACACATTCTCCCCATTCTGCCATCCAAGCAATGCAGTCTGGACACCTGGATTCACTACAGGCTGCACTGATGATTAGACCAGAATTACCCAATGAAGAGTCCAGGCACAAAAGCAATGTATGAACTGAACAGTCACCGGTGCTCCATGTACACAAGAATAGTGGGTCATTTAAAAAAAATAATAAAATAACATAGGAGAAATGGAAAGCTCACCTTGTGTGTACACATCTAATTTCAAATGAATATTTCATTTCATGATAAATATTCCAAGGTATTAGCAACTGATGGATTTCTGATTTTTGTTAGTATACAAACAACTTTTGCTTCCTACGTGGTAAATATTCTTCTTTTATAGATTAGATGAAGGTTTATTTTGTAGAGAAGGGGATATGTGTTGATATTATTCATGGATACATGCATGGAAGGGGACAAACCACATGAAAATAAGCACTGAGCCAGATGCCAGACACGTGGATGGATCATCACCTGAGCTTCAGCAGTGTTCCATGAACATTATTCAAAATAAGAAGACATGCTTTATGGTTGCCTCAAAAGCATTCCAGAAGAAAAGACAAATAAACTTGTGCTTCATGGAGAGATTTGTGGAGCCTCTTCTGGGTTTCTGCATATCCATAACTCTGAGAGCAGCTGATCAAAGTTAATGATGGATTAATCATGTGCTCTCTAAGATACCTTCACAGGTGAAAAATGACTGGCCCTTCATTCCCAGCTACTCAAAATGAGCTATTGAGTTGATATTCCAGCAAAGCAACCTCTACAATAGCAACCAAAGTGAGATATATCAAAGTAGGTAAAAAAGACAAGGGGGAAAAAAAAAAAAATTGATCCCTGTCCAAAGTAAATAAAAACCAAAGGCCTACTGTGACAAGGGGAAAAATAAATCAGATTGACATCTTATAGTGGAGTACAATTTTCTTGTAATATGTCTGTTTAAGGTAAGGCTATGACAACACTGAAATGTTTTTATGAAATCATGCAACTGTCACCAAGCTGCTCATTTTGATGGAAAGAACACGCAGGGCCTTTCATTCTAATATTTTCTAAACAGACCAATTCCGTTTTTCAACTTGCCCCTTTTTTTCCACTGCCAAAGTTCCCATCAGACTGCAACAGAATTTTTTTAAAAGCTGTTAATTTTAATTGCAGCACTCTTTCACCCTTTATTTTTTGTAATCCCTTGTTTTTTTTTCCTAATGAAGCAATTAGTCCCTGCTGAGGTCAGTTATAGTTGCTCGCAGAGAGTTTTTTAGCATGTTCTCAAGCAGGTACAGAGAGAGGGTCATTGTCAGATAAAGTGATGTTGAAATAAACTTCCTCTCCCCCTGGTGCCAGAGGAATCATTGCACACTACAGGAAAAGACCCTGCACCACCAGTAGCTTTAATAAAGTTCCTTTTCAAGCTTCTTAATCACAGAGAGGCAATTAGACACACTTGCTTGTCCACTGTCATTTCTCAGTGTACCTCAAAAACCTGCTTGTGTTACCAAAGTTGTCTAAATTAACTAAAGTAATTAAAATTACTTTCTAATCCCCTTTATTTTTCCCCCCCAAACACGTTCTGCCACAATAAAACAAAAGGTGCTGCAGAAAAGTAACTTCTCAAACACAAATGTAAAACCACCAGAGCCACGCTGGATAAGGGAAACAATTATGTGGAAACTTTAACAAATTAATTGCTTGAGGTTAATTTATGCCATTTGCAACAATCCAGAAATCAAACATGATGCATAATCTTTACCAAGGTCTGTAGATTTTACAGGAGAGCAAGCAGGACAGAGAAAAATATTAATGACAAATCTTACACAAGAAACACTGATTAACTGGTTCCATTTCCTGCATGTCAATAGTGAAATAATAGAAAATATTTTAGCATTGACTGCAGAGACAGAAATGTTCATATCTATTAGTACAGAAGTGTTCATATCTATTGGTGCTAATTCTGCTTAGGAAATCCCTGCTGAGACTCCCACAAAATACCCACAAGCTCACGGGCAGGCTGGATGGAGCTCTGAGCACCTGGGCTAGTGGGGGATGTCCCTGCCCATGGCAGGGGCTGGAGCAAGGCAGTTTTTAAGGTCCCTTCCAACCCAAAGCATCCTAGGATTCCATGATTCTGGGAAGTTGCTCACCAGAACTGTTCTTCCAGTCCAGTCCAACAGAAATGTCCCCAGGGTGTCAAATTTCCGCAGCCAGACAGGGCAAATGGAAGCTAAACTGCTGCTTTTTTTTCATCTCTATAACAATGGCAAAATAAGTCTCAGACTGGCTCATCTTTGGTGTAAAAGGCAAAGTTGAAGTACATCCAAACACAGTTTTCAAAGCCACCCTTGCACTGTGCAGCACTGGAGTATTTTAGTCATTTCTATCATTTTTCCATGGCACAGCACAACCTGCCAGCCCATGGCAGTTTCTGTCAATGGCTCTGTACTCCAAATTCAGATCACACTCACACCACAGGGGTGAGATCAATACAAAATCCCAATGCCTTAGATATATATATATATATATGTACATGGATATCCCTATAAATCACTTCTAATTGTAGCATTCTAGGAATGCTCTGCCATTCCATTTTGGGGCTTTTCCCAGGTTAGCAGGATCCCAGCCAGTTCTGGTGCTGCTGTAATTTAGGTAAGAAGTGCTTGTCAGGAGCACACAGCTAATACAAGTTACATCAGAAAAGAGGAATACACATAGATTTTTTTTTTTTTTTTCTTTACTGCAGCTATTTTTGCATGTATGGCTGCTTTTCCAGGCCTCTGTTTTAATTTAAAAACCATCTGACAACTCTGTTTGTGTGCTCTGTGTCATTCTTACCCACAGGATAAGTGACAACAACAAGCACCTGCAACAACCATTCTTTTTCAGCTCAGCAGTTTCAGGCACCCAGAGAGATTATGGAAAAGAACTTTTTGCTGAAGTAAAGGTTCACATATTCTTGGGCAATGTTTTCAAGTAGTTGCCTTAACACTGAAACATCTGTTGGCAGTAAACACCCGTGACTGACGCTGGCTCTCAAAAAGAGATCCACGCTTTAGCTCTTCATATCTACCAAGAGTTGTTTTTTCTTTAACCACTCTGTCCATTTTTAGTCATCTAAAAAGTATTGCTGTCAGGTGAGCTAAGGTCAGAAAGTTGTCCTAGCTCTTTCTGAGAATCAATTGGGTACCATCACCCCTGCCAGTCCTGGGAGATGCCTTTGCTTCAGGTCTGACAAACTGCTCCTCAGTTTCCAGCTTGCCTCCTCCAGGCTAGATCTCTCTCTTCCTAACATTTTCTGTATTAAAAACCCCCCAGGTAACTTGCTTCCTGTCTAATGACTACTTGAGAGGATTCATAGTTACAGAAAATCAATGTTTTAAATGGTATTGAACAATGCTCTCAGAATCTCAAGGTGACTGGTTCAATCTTCCCTGATTAAACATGACACAGTATCATCAAAGTAAGCTGCAAAGTTGTTCTTTGCCTGGTTTTTTTATGCCCTTTCAGACACAGCCTCACATCACTTCAACCAGGACCTCGGTCTGAGCTGCAGGAAGACAATGGGAGCATCACAATGCCTTTTTTAAAAGAGTGGAAAGAATCAAAAGTGTTCTGAGTCTGAGGATTAGCTGCAGGATATGAAATACTTCCAAACCACTCAACCATTCTGGAAGAAATCTGAAAGTGTAAAGTGTGCAGTAAGGTATAATATCCATCTCCTCACTACCAAGCTGGGTGGTATTTTCCCTCAATCTACACTCTCCAGTCAACCAAAGGCTGGAGAGAGGAGCCAGGGCTCCTCTGCCAAGTGAGTTTCTTTGCCTTCAGGCTGCAGGACAGAGCAGGAAGCAGCAAAGCTGGTCTGGTGGTTTGTCCTCTCTTGGGCAGTGAATCCTTGCACACAGCTTTTGTGGGATGGTTTTAGAAGCTGCCAGTAGAAAATGTCAGCCCCTGCAGGCAGAGTAGGGGTTACTGAGGGGTTTGCAGATCCTGCTCACCAAAGAACAGGGTGCAGTGACAACTTTTGCACTGTCCTTGGTGGTCATGGCTCAGGGGACAGCCCTAAACCTCCCTGAGTCACTCCACAGAAATTACACTGCTGCATTTTCTCAAGAAAAAGCTCTGATCTCCACACATCAAGTGGACAAGAGTGTCTTCAAATACCTCTACCAGCACTGGATTTCTGGATTATTCTTCTGTGGCATGATTTTTCACTGGCCAGCTGGCAAACCACTGCAGATTTCTCCCCAAGGTTATAAATACCAACAACTGAAGGTCCAAGACATTTTATTTAATCTCATTCTCTGCATCTAAAGCATCAATGTCTTATTTTCTAGACACATTTCCTAAGGTAATATGCCTGCTTTTAAGTCACTACAGTGTCAGGGGCTGTACTGGTTATTTAAATGAAAAAAAAAAACAACAAACTTGTTCAAATAAAAATGACATGCTGACAAGTTCACTGCTGATAATTAATATTTTGAAAAATCAGCATGAAAGCAGCTACAATTATAGGACATACCTTTTGTATTCAAACTTCTGAGTTTTGCAGTTACAACAGCGTGTCTCAAATACCTCAGGAAAAGAGGGATTTATCTGGCCAGCATGGAGAACCTGTGTGATGCAATGAAGAAAGCTTCAGTTATGTCCTACAGCTTTATTGAAAGCAATGTCTATAACCTTCAAAAGCTCTGAGCAGGAGAGACATGAAATAGTCTGAGAGGATGTTCTACGTTACAACAACATCCCAAAATTTAAAAGAAGCTAAATATATGGCATTTAGCATTGCAAACTCCTATAACTCAGTCATGGGCATCTTGTATCCTCTCCTATTGATCTGAGCTCAAGCTTCAGATATAAAAAGCTTGGGAAACAAAAGGGGATAAATTTATCCCTGGTGCAATCCTATTATCTGCAGATGAATTTAGGCTATTTCGTTAATCTCATTCCTACCTCTGCCTTTCTTCCCGCTGAATAAATTCTAAAATAATCAGTGTTGCTGTTCCTTATTCCATCATGCAATAGAAACGTTTTAGATCTTATTTTCTTGATGGACATGGATGCAAAGGATTTTAAAATAGTGTACAACTCCCTAAGTGTTACTTCCATGTATGCATAGAGGCAAAGGTATCAGTCTCATATTTTAAACACTTCTCCTATAACAGGCCTTTGTGACCAGGCTTTTAAAGGCTTGTGGCAAATCAGAAGGAATATATTTTCTACTTTCATTTCCAATTTCTATCTGGAATTTAGCTTCTCTTTCCCCTTCACCTGGAGCACAGATGAACCTCAATCAATCTCACATTTTCCTTAAGACAACAGACACCTCTGTCCATTTCTCCAGGTGACTCTTTCTAGGATCCTTTCTATATTTGCACCTCTTTTGCCATGGGCTCCTCTACTAAAGCTGAAAAGCCTTTTTAGAGCTGCTGTCCCATGGACTTTCACCAACAGTATTTTGTATCTGAAGCATTTTTAATCTCACCAAGCTGATTTATCAAAGATGTTCATTGTTTAACACTTTGGGCAAAACTGAGGAGTTTTCTAAAGCAAATTACAGGAATGTGACAGGAGTTACACAAATGATCCCATTTCCCACCTCTTTCAGATCCACCCAAGTCTTCACTAATGGCAGACATTTCCCAGAAAAATGCACACATATATACACTCAATCCCTTCCTCTGTATAACCCATCATTTATAACCCATCTAGCACAAAAATATGTGCTCTACATAGTAAGAAAAGTTCCAGGCACTACAAAAATGCAAATAAATAACAGCCCACACAAGCTAATGTGAGTGAATACAAATTGCCATGAACAATTAGTGAATAATAAAAACTAGATAACCTTGTCTGCTTAAAAATCTCTTTCAGCTGTCATTTGTTATAAAAACATATTGGTTGGCACAAGATATACCGTGTTAAGTTCTTTGCTTTGGCATGGTAAGCATCACATGGACAATATGTAATGTTTGGCAGAATGCAGACATTTCCTCATCCTTTATGTCTACCCAACAGAGGACCTTTTTTATCTTATTTGGCATCACTAATTAAAGTTATAGTGCCCCAGACTCCAAGGAAGTTTAAATGATTAATATACTCTGATTACTTTTTCCATTTTTTTTTTTTACAACACCTTCCATTAGGAATTCCCCTAATAAAAAATAAAATAAAAAAAAGGTTTAGATTTAAATTATACACTTTGCCCTAAAAGATTTTTCACCTCAGCAGACAATTGAAATGCTGAGAACTCTAAGGGGGTTCTTTCTCCTTTGCAAGGCTGAGCCATCTTCAGCATTTGTAAATAACTCTCTTAAAAAGTAGAACTATTTATCTAGAAGAGATCAACAATTTACTAATCCAGACCAGACACCGTTTTAAAGGAGCACTTTCTAAAACACCTGCTGAAAAAAGAGGAGTGAAATTTAATGGTTTAAAACATTTTATCTGCTTTTTCCATCTTGTGGTGTTACTGTCTCACATCAGAATTTAAACACTGAGCAAAGAAAACAAGATTTTTCTCCCTTCCATTTTGATTCATTCCAGAACACTGACAATCAATTAATTCCAAATAAAAGACCAAAGAACTGGTTGCATTGTGCAGGTACCAGTTACTAGATTGATGAAAAGCCAGACCTATTGCTTCAAAGGAAACAAAAAATATTGAAACCAAAGGTGAACTGCACTTATTTGTCCTTGGCTAGAGAATGAAACCAGAAAAGGTCATAAACATGTGATGGTATTTGCCTACAGTACACTGGATTTTGAGCACTGGCCTTAAAGAAGGCTTAAGTCACATGGCTGAAAATATCAGGCCACAAGTTCCTTGCAGCACAGCCTTGGTGCTACACACTGACAAGATAAAATAATATTTGTGAGCAGTCAGAGTTGGATTCATCATTATAACAATGTATGTCAACATTATAATTGTCTCATCTGATTCACAAATAGGAATGCAGCATGCATGCAGACTCTGAGACAGGGCTTTGCCATGGAGCTCCTTTGGGCAATGCTGAAAAATGTTTATTATACTTCAGTACAATAAGCATATTGTTATTATTTTTTAAATAGCTGTTATTGAAGCATATTATAAATCTTGGACTATGGTTTGATTTTGCCGTAGGTAGAGCACATCACTTCATTGGGAATCTGGCAACTGAATAAAGTATTTACCCATCCAATATTTACATTACTGCTACAATAAGCAAAAAAATACTAACCAGAACATCCCTAGCAAAAGTGAGGCACGAGTGCTGACTGGTTCTCAACACACACCACAAGAAAAGGATTTACTCTGGACCAAACTTAAACCCAACATTTCAAACAATCTTCCTGATGTGAATGAACAGGGTGGGAGTGATGGGCAAGGCTGAGGAGAAGCAGCCCAGAACTGGAGAGCAGAGCAGTGGAGCTGCAGATTCCCCACCACGTTCCCCATAAACATCCCTGCAGTTGTCTCTAAGAGCTGCCACCCTTTTACTCAGCACCTCCTCCTGGGCAGCACCTAAAGGGCTGCAGTGAAATTCTCTATAACACAAAGCTGGGGCTGTGCCTCCCAGTGAAGGATCACCCCGACAAATTATTGATTAATACCTAGCAGACACACTATAAATGAGGTGTAATTTATCAGGACACAGTGACAGAGTCTTTGCTTTCTTAAAGCTCATCTTCTATTCACTCTTCTAACTTGCTTTTGGCTAAAGCAATTTCTTGAGTTCATCTTCAGCCAAGTGTCATCTGTTCTCTCCCATAATCGTTACCCTTCTCGCTAATTAGTAAGGTTTAGCTTCCTCCTGTTACACACTTAATTAACTTCTCCACCTTTGGAAAAGCAATTTCCCCTGAACGAATTACTATCATGACTGTTTCATGCAATGAGCTAGTTCTAAGTATAGTCTCCAAGTGAAGCAGTGCTGCTCAGGCAGGCACTGAGAGGTGCGGAGTGGCCACCCCTGACTCCACAGGGATGGCCAAGATAACCACGGGGAGGAGAAGCTCAGGAGCCACTTGTTCACTGTGCCCCCACCAGGGGAAAGAAAGGGATGAAGAGCAGCTATTGTGTGTGGCAAATGCTGTTCTCTAACGTTCAAACAGGGCATTCCTGTTCTTTTCATTGTCTTGGCTGCCAGGGTAACTGAGCTCAAAGCTCCATTTGTCACCTGCTCCCTTCGAGCAGGTACAGGCCAGTAACAGCACTGCTGAAAGGCTGGGCTTGATAGGCAAGAGACAAAAAAATGAGGTGGCAACACAGCAACAGATAGAGATAAATCAAGCAGTCACAGCTTAAATGAATGGCAAATCACTGGTACAGAGCAGAGTATCAGCCCCTGGATTTCCTCCCCCTCCGAGCCACGCTGCCCATCAGGACATTCCTTCTTATGGAATTTAGTACAAATATCAAGTTAAGTCTTCTATCAGTCATCTCTTATAAATGCAAACCAGAGGAAAATCAAGTGTGTTCTATTGGTACAAATTTCAGCAATGGTTTGTGGACTCACAATGTCTGGCCCAGATTGTCTGTGATGTGTTCAAACTCCTACTTAAATGAAAAAAAATAGACATACATTTATATGAGTTTCCTTTGTAGGACTGTGCCCAGTTTCCCTATCTCATTGCTGGCACCAAAAGCAGGAAGCCACTAAAATCAGAGGATGTCCAGCTCATAAATGCCACCCCTGAAATCAGGGGATGTCCAGATCATGAATGCCATGACTTCAATATCAGCTGCTCAGAAAGACACCAAAGGTCCCTCCCAGTCAGTTGTGCTGTAAGGAAGGCACTCAAGAGCAATGACAGAGGTTTTTAAATGCTGGGTCTGTTTGGAGGAATTCACAGACAAATCTTTGTCTTTTCCTTCACCCCAGCCAGGACTGTGGATTTGGTGTCACCTCCTGCCTGGGGCCAATTTAATGCTCAGGTTAGAGTAAGTGGAGAAACATGATTGATGTGATATCCTAATATCAATATTCCTCTCAACAGGCATTAGGAGCAAATAATGCATGCAAGACCTCCTCAGATGCACATATTAGATCATCATTATGTTTATTTTTCATTATTAGCACCTGTCATTCAGATGAGTTGGAAAACAATTGCTTCATAGAATTGAAATGCTCTGTGAGGAGAGTATCAAAATGTTAAATGCCAGAAAGAGGTGGTTTTTTTTAATTAGTAATTATCTGTTTCTTACTTCCTTTTCTTCCAATTTGACATTTCTGGCCTGTTATCTTGCTCCAATATCCATTGTTCTCTGGCCCTTTGTGAAAAACAAGGTGTGGGGTGAGTGAAGCACACAGACACGAGGTATAAATGCAGGTGGTACTTACACAGGCCACATACAGAGTGTAACTACAACAGAAGTTAGGAAAACAGTGATTATTTCACTCTTCTAATGGTCCTGCTGCCTCTTTTTCAAACATTCTACAAAAAAAGAGACTCATCTAAGTGCCTCCTCCCTGCTTTCTGTCTGGGAAAATTGTTGTTGTCTGTGACTTTGTCTACCCTCCTAATCTTCTCAAGAATCAAATAAGCTTTTCTTGGCTTTATATAACAAAAGGAAGAGCAATGCAGCATTTTTCAGATGATAGTGTATTAAGATTTTCAATAATTGAGGACTGAAAATCTTCCAACATCAAAAGCAGAACCTGTTATTTATCATGATTGATTCATACAGGAACTGAGACATCTAAATCCCAAGCAGATGAACAGTGCCTGGGGAGATCACATAAAACCCCTGGGGCTCATACATACAAAAATATTCCCATTTGGTTTCCAAATATTCCCAAACCTCAAATAGGTTTAAGCTGTGAATGTACTGCAGGGTGTATCAGACATTTTCTTTATAATCTCCCTGGCCACTGTCAGAGGCAGAATTCCGGGGCCATTCTGCTGCTCTTACTGGAGTTATACATCAAGATTTAGAGTCTTTATCTTGTAAACTGTTGGAATCAAAAATCAGGAGTCTTTTCAGTGAAAGTACTCTGGTTCACCAACAAATGGTGAATTTTATAGTTGCTAAACAGTATAAATTTAAATTTAGGCTAACCATGCACAGAAGCTTTATTAAACTGTGGCAAGAGGAGTCCTCTGTGCCATTCCCACGGGGAATTTTGGGAACAGGGAGCTGTAATTGGTGCTCCCTCTCCCACCTCCTACCTGCAGATTAAGGCTGTGTTTGGGTGAAATCACATTTTATGGGGTAACTGCACATCCAGAAAAAGGAGCTATGCATTTAAATTGCCCAATGTCTCTACAACATTTGTCCCTTTTCCCTAAAAGCTGCTGGCTGATAAATGCTCTGTGACATCTCACAGGACACAAAAAACCCAAGACAGACAAGTCAAGACACACATTCAGCTTTTCAGCCTCCATGTAACTGTAAATGCCACGAATCAAGATACCCATCAGAAAATGAGCTTGGAGGTTTCAGAGAAGGAATCACTGCCATGAACATCACGATAATAATTCCTGCATTCCTCCTCCTGTGACACAGAACTCTGGAGGGATCTAACAGGGGTTGACTCAGGGAGATTAGAAGATAACAGAATATTTTTCATGGCAGGTGAATGAAAGCTACTGGTCAGGTTAGCTGCAAATAATTACATTCTAACAACTTTAGTTAAGGCAAAGTGTACAGCTTTCAACAAATAGTCATTTTATACAAAACCTTTTATCTCTACAGACATTTCCTCCTGTTTGTGCTTTGGTTTGTCCTTAACATTACTGATTTTCTAAACCCTAGGCAGGTAGAAACCACCTTGGTAAGAACCTAACCCTGTCAGAGTTTTTCTTCCTGCAATGCCAGCCATTATATTGATAATTAACAACCCCCATATTTAATGAAAATAGAGGTAAAAACTCTGTTAAAGCAAATATAAAACAAAATTAATAAACACAAATGCCTTATTATTGTATTCTAGTTGTCTTTTATCCAGACACCAGGAAAAAGGGAAGAAAAAGGTGCCACTTATGAAGATCACTTAAAAAAAATATGATAATTCAAATAACCTTTTTTTTCCCCTTTTAATTAAAAAGATACATTAGGACACAAAGCTAAAAATCTGAAGATTTAATTAATCACGTTGAGTTTAGCTAATTTTAGCTTTTACAACTCACTTCAGGCCCCAGAGTGTCCCACAGCAAGCAAGAGGACTTTAATAAGATCCATATGGATCTTGAGATCGCCACTGAAGTTGTTCCAGAATATTATCAGAGACACAGATGGGATTTCTAGAAGATGTTACAAAAGCCTTTCCTTCTGCAAACATCCCTTAGGGCATTTCCCAGCTGCAAAGATTATTCAGTAAAATGTCAGCTAGGGCTGGTCAAGTAGCAAATGCATGGATTTGGGAACGTCCCCCTCCTCTTCCCAAATACAAACATAAATTGTGCTTAGCTCATGAGGCCATGCCACTTGTTACTGGCAAATATTGATATCCACGGGGCAGATTTTCATATATTCCAAGGGTTTACTGGGATCTCCCTCTGAGAATTGGCCCTGCACTGTTTCTCCTGTTTCTTATTCCAGGCCTGGATCCATTTCTCTCTGCAATCAGTAAATACAAGCAGCCAGGGCCATCGCCTTGGTGGCAGCTGGATGGCACAGAAATAGATCCAATGGCAAGGAAACCTCTTCCCAGAGACAGAGAACCATTCAGGTGGTCAATATTTGGTAATTCTCTGTATATATCATAGCAAGCCAAAGAGTTCATTTGTCAAGAGGCTGGAAAATTCTCTCTTTAACATACAAGAAAAGAGCTATTTGTGAACAACTTGCTAAGAGCTCCTTCCTTACCAGAAGAGAGATAGAACTGAAAATTTAGATTATTTTTTTGTGTATTAAATCGCACAGCTAGATTACAAATCACCTAGAAAATGGTTAGAAAATTGTACCCAATCAGGCACCACATACAAGAATTGGAAATAAATAAATAAATAAATAAAT